>LR749745.1:0-229631 GCA_902729485.2 Mus minutoides | reverse complement strand
CCACTGCAGGCAGAATGTCAGCACAAAGGCCCTGGGGTTGGTCCATGTGGAGAAGCTGGGGGATAAATAGAAGACCAGAGCAGCAAGAGTCTTAAGTTTCAGTTTTGCAACTTAGGGGATAATGGGATTTATTCCAGTTCATAGTCCCAGGTTTAGTCATCACTGTGGAGAAGTCAAGGTGGTAGAAATGTAAAGCAGCTAGTCACATCTACAATCAAGGATGGGGACACACACACACACAGAGAGAGAGAGAGAGAGAGAGAGAGAGAGAGAGAGAGAGAACATGCTTGTGATCTGCTTGCTTTCTCCATTTTTATACAACCCAGGCTCCCCTGCCTAGGGAATGGGGCCGCCCACAGTGAGCATGTCTCTTCCACTAGTCAAGATAATTTCTCACAAATGTGCTCACAGACCAGCCTAATTTAGACAGTCCTTCACCAAGAGACCTTTCTCAGTTAATTTCACACTGTCAAGCTGATAAAAACAACCATTCCCTCCCCTTTCCTCTCTCCCTCCCTCCCTCTCTCCCTCTCTCCCTCCCTCCCTCTCTCCTTTTCTCCTTCCCTCTACTTGTTTGTTTTTTTGAGACAGGGTCTCATTTTATAGTCCTGGCTGTCCTGGAACTCTTTCTGTAGACCAGGTCAGCCTTAAACTCAGAGATCCACCTGCCTCTGTCTCCTGAGTGCTGGGATTAAAGGTGTGCACTGCCAGAGTTCAGCTCCTTTTCTGTTTTATGAAGTAACTTTAGAAATATTGACGGTAGGTCTTTGAAGGTGTGTTAGAATTCTACCATGAATCCATCTGGTCTCAGGCTGTTTTAGTTGGGAGAACCTTTATTATTACTTCAATCTCATTGCTGGCTATAGATCTATTTAAATTATTTATTCCATCTTGGGGTTTAATTTTAGTATATTGTACTCATCTAGAAATTTATTAATTTCTTCTAGACTTTAAATTTTAATCAAATACAGGTATACCTTTATGGTTTTCTGAATTTCATTGCTATCTATCGTAATGTTTTCCTTTTCGTCTCTCTAATTTACTAATTTGGGTTTCTCTCTTCCTTTTTGGTTAATTTGACTAAGAGCTTGCCCATCTTGGGTATCTTCTCAAACAACTCAACACTCCATTGATTTTTTTTTCTATTTGCATTTAGTCGGTTTCTGCCCTAATAGTAGTTCTCCTCATCTCCTGCTTTGGGTTTGGCTTGTTTTTGTTTTTCCAAGGCATTAAGTTATACAAGTAAACTTAATTACTTATTTGAGATTCTCTCCGACATTTTTATGTAAGGACTTAGCACTATAAACTTTCCTGCCAAGACTGCCCTCGTTACGGCCTATAGATATTGGTATGTTGCATTTCAGACCGATTGAGAGAAAACTCAGTTCTAGGACTTCTGTGAGTCTGTCTGCTTTCATTAGTGACCCGTTTGCCAACAATAGTGCTTTGTTCAGTCCCCACGGGTTTATGTGCATTCTGCAAATTTTCCTGCTGTTAATATCTGACGTTATTCACCTGTGGTCAGATAGAGTACAGACGCTGTTTCCACAGTCCTCTATCTGCTGAAGCTTGTGTTGTGCCCTAATAAGTGATCTATTGGAGACGGTTCCAAGAGCTACTGAGAAGAATGTGCAGTCTTTAAATGGAAGGCTCTGTAGATAACAGCTAGGTCCATTTAATTTCTGGTATTAATTAACTCTAATGCCTCTCTGTTTATATTTTGTCTGGATGACCTGTGAGAGTGGGGTACTGAGTTCCCCCCATTACTGTGTTGGGGTTAATCTGTGGTTGTACATCCAGTGGTGTGTGTTTTATGAAGCTGGCTGCACCTGTGCTTGGTGCATACATGTTTAGAATTATAAAATCCTCTCGATAAACTTTCCCCATAAAGAACAAAAGGTGAGTATCTTAGGGTTTTACTACTGTGTACAGATACCATGACTAAGGCAACTCTTTGTGTTTTTTGTTTGTTTGTTTGTTTGTTTGTTTGTTTTTGAGACAGGGTTTCTCTGTGTAGCCTTGGCTGTCCTGGAACTCACTCTGTAGACCAGGCTGGCCTTGAACTCAGAAATCCACCTGCCTCTGCCTCCCGAGTGCTGGGATTAAAGGCGTGCGCGACCACGCCCGGCTGACCAAGGCAACTCTTATAAGAACATTTAATTGAGGCTGGCTTACTGGTTCAGAGGTTCAGTCTATTATCATCAAGGTGGGAACATGGTTGCATCCAGGTAGGCATGGTGCAGGCAGATCTGAGAGTTCTACATCTTCATCTGAAAGCTGCTAGCAGAAGACTGACTTCCAGGCAGCTACAATGAGAGTCTTAAAGCCCACACCCACAGTGACACACCTACTCCAACAAGGCCACACCTACACCAATAGGGCCACACCTTCTAAAAGTGCCACTCCCTGGGCTGAGCATATACAAACCATCACAGTGACCCTCAGAGAGCTCTTCTGAGTTGTTGTGGTTTTAAGTCTATTGTGCTAGATATTTGAATACTTGTGGCTGCTTGTATACTCATTTCACATGCATAGAATACACTTTTCTATTCTTTTACCCCAACATGGCATCTGTCTTTGACCATGAGATGGTTCTTGGAGGCAGAAAACATACAGATAGATTAGATTGTTACATTTGATAGAGAGATACATTAGACTGTTTCCTAATCTAATCTGCTAGTCTGTGTCCTTTCTAGAGGATTGGAGTTTGGTTTCCAGCATCCATATCAGGTGACTTGCAAACACAACACACAACTTCAAGGGGATACTATGGCCACCTATGTCCTCTGAGGGCCCCTGAACTCATATGCACATAGTCACATATAATACATTTAATTAAAAATAAAGCTTTGAAATATCCAAAATTATTATTGACAGATGTATGTAAGTTTCTCTCACTTTGTCAGTTTGGTGGCATTTGTCCTCTTTCTTATCATTTGTTTATCCCTGTGACTTCCTGCATGTGTTTAACCTCCTATTTGGTCCAAAGAATTCCTCTGTAGAGCTGGCTTGGTGGTGACAAATTCCTTAAGCCTGTTTTTATCATGGAAAGCTTTTTTTTTCTTATTAACTTATAAAACACAGGTTTTATGGGTATTTTATGTTGCAGTGTATAATCTTGCAACATGTGGATTATATCTCTCCAAATACTTCTGGCTGTATTTAAAAGTTTCTGTTGGGGGGCTGGAGAGATGGCTCAGCGGTTAAGAGCACTGACTGCTCTTCCGAAGGTCCTGAGTTCAATTCCCAGCAACCATATGGTGGCTCACAACCATGCCTAACGAGATCTGGCGCCCTCTTCTGGAGTGTCTGAAGGCAGCTACAGTGTACTTACATATAATAAATAAATAAATCTTTATTTAAAAAAAAGTTTCTGGGGCTGGTGAGATGGCTCAGCAGGTAAGAGCACCCGACTGCTCTTCCGAATGTGATAAGTTCAAATCCCGGCACCCACATGGTGGCTCACAACCATCCGATCTGGTGCCCTCTTCTGGAGTGTCTGAAGACAGCTACAGTGTACTTACATATAATAAATAAAATAAATCTTTAAAAAAAAAAAGTTTCTGTTGGACAATCAGATGTTATTCTTGTGGCCCCATGTTGACATGTGACCTGGCTCTTTCTTCTTACAGTTTTTAATACCTTTCTTTATTCTAGACTTTTAGTGTTTTAACTATGTGGTGATTAGACTATGTTTGGCCCATGGGAACTGGCACTATTAGGGGGTGTGGCCTCATTGGAGGAAGTGCATCACTGTCAGAGGTGGGTTGGGGGGGGGGCTTTGAAGTCCTTTGCTTAAGCTCTTTCCAGTGTAGAAGAGAGACCCTCCTCCTGGCTGCCTGCAGAAGATAGTCCTCTCCTGGTTTCCTTTGGATCAAGTTCTCTAACACCGTGTCTGTCTGAACACTGCCATGCTTTCTACTATGATGATAAGCTAGCCCAAATTAAATGCTGTCCTTTATAAGAGTTACCTTGGTCATGATATCTGTTCACAGCAGTAAAACCCTAACTAAGACAAACTATAATATGTCATGAGAAGTTTTTTCTGATCCTGTCTACTTAGTGTTCTGTAGGCCTCTTGTATCTTCATGGGCATCTCTTAAGATTTGGGATGTTTTCTTCTATGATTTTACAGAAAATGTTTTTCTTCACCTGGAATTCTTTTCTTTCTTCTAAGCTCAGAAACCATAGATTTTTTTTTCATGGTATTCCAAAGGTCTTACATGGGTTTTTGTTTGTTTGTTCGTCTGTTTAGTTAATCGTTTTCCTTGGTAGAACTATCTAGTTTTTCTTTTCTTGTCTTCAAGCCCTGATACTCTTCCTTCACGTTGGTGAGCCTTTTCACTGAGCCTTTATTTGACTCTTCCCTTTGGGCTTCCCTTGTTATTTGTCTTTATTGAAGTCTCTTTTCATACTCTAAATTGCTTGGTTCCTTCAGTTGTTGGTGATTTCTTGGCCTTTAATCAGTTTGTCCCTGTTCTCTCTAAGTTCATGCATGTTCCCCCCCACACATGCCTTCTTTGAAGTCTTTAAACTCTTTGAACATGTTTAACATGTCTAATTAATTGTTCTTTTGAGCTCTATGTCTTGAAATTCATCTAAATGATTCTTCTTGGGGAAGAAGAATTACTGTGGTATAGTTGATGTGCAAGGAAGAAAACTATTTTATTTTATTACTTGTGTTTTTTCCATGGGACTTGGGCGTCTGGGGTCAGGGTGTTAGTAATGTTGTTTGTGAAGTGTTTTTATCCTATTGGCCTGGGGTTCCATTGGGCTAGGGGTCTTGGATGGAGTCCTGGGGGGCACAGAGCCATGTGTGAAGAGTGTCTTTTGCCAGGGCCACAGGTATTAGAGTTTCAGGAGAGGTTCCTGAGATAAACAACAAGGGAAGAGCCACAGAGTGGCCCTTACCAGGGCCATGTGAAACTGAGCATCAGGGAAAGTTCCAGAAATAGACGCATGGAGAAGGCCCTGGGGGTAGGGGTGGGAGAGTGTCCCTTCTAAGTGTCATATGGAGAAGTCTGGCATGGCAAGTTCCAAGGCATAGGTATCAGGTTTTTTTTTTTTTTTAAAGATAGTTACAATAATAAGGATATAAGTTGTAATAACATAAGATCATAATCATTATTAGCTAATGGTAGTGTTGGGACAACAGGACCAAAAGTGCACATTCTGTGTCACCCAAAGTTCCTCTACTTTCTCCTTAGAGCATCTCAGCACCAAGAGAACAATGCTGAAGAGATGAGAGGTACCCCTGCCCACATCCCACAGCTGGTAGTGGACCAAGTCCAAATCTAAAGCATTGTACGAGGTGGGAGAGCTCAAGACTCTCCTACATTCCCATAGTTCTCTATAAATTATGGAGCATTTCCACATTTGTTATCCACAGACACACATATACAAATTGACAACCTCCTTCAACAAGGCCACACCTTCTAATCCTTTCCAAACAGTTCCACTGGGAATGGGGGGGGGGGGGTGTGGATACCAAGTATTCAAACTTCTTGTTATAATATAAGATGATGGCTTAAATCTGAGATGTTTTCCACAGACTTCTGTGTTGGGGCCTTGCTTGGCATGTAACGTGACTAGATCCTGAGGGTTCTGAGGTACTCAGTGGGTGAGGGTTCTACTAATGGAATCAGGGTGAGGGGTTCTTAATATGACATTAATGGCATTAGTGGGAGGCAGGCTTAATTGTAGGAAGTAGATCATGGGAGTGCGTGTTCCATAAAGATGTATCTTTACCCTGACCCCAGTTCCCTCCCTCTCTGTTTTCTGTCCACCATGAAGTGAGATGCTTTGTCCCGTCATATACTCTGGGTTGTAATGCCCAGCCTCCCCTCAGACCCACAGCAATGAGCGTCGGCGGAGTCTCTTGACACCATGAGACAAATTGAGCTTTCTTCCTTCCTTTCTGTATTCTCCTACTGTTTGTCACAGGGGCAAAGAGGCTGGCACACGTGACCATCCTGGACTCTGCTTTTCTTACTGCCAAAAGTGGATGCCAAAGCTTTTAAGTTCAGACTCCATTTTAGAGACCCTGACCTACGTTTGAACTCAGGTAAACTAACAGGCTGGTACCTAGCATTAGTTTCTAAGTTGCTCCCCAACAAAACCCAAGCCTAGCTCCAGTCTCTAGGCTAATCCCCAACAAGAACAGAGTTTCCAGGTTATACCCTCAATAAGACCAGTGTCTCAAGGTTATTCCCCCAGGTTAAAAACCCACCCCATGC
Organism: Mus minutoides; assembly: GCA_902729485.2. Lineage (NCBI taxonomy): Eukaryota > Metazoa > Chordata > Mammalia > Rodentia > Muridae > Mus > Mus minutoides. Next base: position 223,395 of record LR749745.1, on the reverse strand, counting down.
ATAGCGACTACCAATGTAGAAGTTACGTTTATGATATGACTCCCAGTACCAGCCAATTATGTTAAAGGCCGCAGTAACTTTCCAATAAGATGCTTGCACACGTATTGCCTGCTTGCTGCTAACTCTATAGCCTTGCCCTGATAGACATCCAGAGCTCCACTACAAAACCATCCTGTGTGACGGTGGTGCATTAGGGGGCCAGAGTTAGCTTGAAATAGAATAAAGACTCTGCTGTGAGTTGTATCAGATTGGCTCCTCCTAGGTGGTTTTGGGGATCACTAACATTTCCCTGGCACAACACTTCCACCTTTTGATTTTTGCTAATGGCTTGCCTGAGCTTAACTTCTGGTATCCATTTGACAGAAGTGTATAGCTACAGACGTGTGTGTGCCCTCAGTTAAATTGCCTTCATCCGTTTTGTTTTGCTTCCAAGCCTAGTTCCCAAGAACATACTATTGTCTGCAGTATCCGTGTCTTCAGATCTACAGCATGTCTGGCTACAGAAACCCATTCAGAGCTCAAGGAATCTCCAAGACTGCCTGACTTTTTCTTTCACATCTCTTTGGCACAGATAGGTCAGAGGCATGATGGGAAGTCTGGGTACTTGAGCATAATCATGTCTCTCCTCCTAGAAGTCTGGTGAGCTCACCAAGGCTCCCTAAGGTTGCCATGCTTCCTACATCTCTCTGTTCAGTTCCTGGTTATTCTGCTGGCTATTCTGGTCTGGCCTTGCCCCAACCAGAGCCATGGTCCCATTCAAGGGGACCCCATAGCCTTCCTTTGCCAGGCATGGGGGTCTGTGCTTCTTCCTCAAACATTTCCATCTCTCTGGCACCAAAGCTGCTGGTTTGAGGTATTCATAATCCCTGATTGTTTCAGTCTTTTTTTTTTTTTTTTAAAGATTTATTTATTTAATGTATTCACCATTGCTCTCTTCAGATACACCAGAAGAGGGCATTAGACCCCATTGCTGATGGTTGTGAGCCACCATGTGGCTGCTGGAAATTGAACTCAGGACCTCTGGAAGAGCAGTCAGTGCTCTTAACCACTGAGCCATCTCTTCAGCCCCGACTGTCTCAGTCTTGGAGAAGAGATTCCAGGTGGGTGCAGTGCCAGGTGAGACTGCTAGGCACTTGCGCTCAGTGCTTTTCATAACTGACCAAGCCTCCGTGTGAAGCTCTGTGTAGCTGACTTGACTCTTGAGAATGCTGTCCCCATTATTGGAGCTGCCCAGTCTGCCATCCTGGGCAGTTCTGCCTCCGGTGATGTTTAATGATTCACAGTTAAAGAAGGCCAATCACAGGAAACCTGAAGAGGCTTCTCAAGAACCTGCTAATGACCCCTCAACCTGCAGACTCAGCTCCTCACAGAGAGCAAGAAGAGAAGGTGGGGCTAAGGATTCCTGGGAAACTTACCCATCACCCATCTGGGTCTTTGTCCATCTATATGTGCACCCTCCATAATGCATTCATGTGTCATCTATCCGTTCATGCATTCACCTGCCAATCTGTTGATGTGTGTATCCATGTGTTCATTCATACACCCACCCACCAATCCATTCACGCATGTTCCCGTCTATCCACTATATCTTCTTACCAATCTATTCATGCATGCACTCATGTATCTATCTTTTCATGTATCTACCCACCAATCCATGCTTGCATGTATACACCCAGGTCCCCAAGCATCTATCCATGCAGCTACCTTATATCTACCTACCAAGCCACGCATGCATCCATCCATGATCCCATTTATCTATGTATGCCTCTGCCCACGCGGCCATCCGTGACCCTATGCCTCCATGTAGTTGTCTGCAGATAGCTATTCCTTAAGCCCTAGAAGGCTCCTCTCCACTGTCCCTCTTGCCCAGCCTCCATGGAACAGGGATTCACTCTGGCCACAGAGGCCTCAGGGACCCTGCATCAGTCTTCAGATGCTGTCTATTCTATTTCCCTTTCAACCTTAGCTGATGAATAATGTGTGAGTCAACCTCCGGCTCCAGCTGTGTGGTTGTAGCCAGATTGTTCAAGTTATTTGAACCCCGGTTTCCCCATTTTCACTTAAGGACACTCCTCACAGGGTTTTGAGACTTACATTGGTGCAAATATTTTGGTTTCTGTCTGGTTCTCCGTGTACCTAAACTGGACAAGATCCCATGTGTTTAAGGTGAGGTGAGTGTAGACCCCATGTCCCTAAATGAGCCCATGGATAGGACAATCACCAGGTAGATGGACCACATTCTGGTTTAGGATCCACCTGCCTCCACAGCCAATCGCCCTTTTATGGTGCACATCTTGGACAGCTTCCCTGTACATCAAGAGGCTTACCAGTGCTGCAGTGCGTAAAGAAACAGCAAGCTGCAATCGCGAGTTTGAGTTTTGCTTTACAACAAGTGGTAGCAGAGGATGAAGGTCTTAATAGTTACGAGACAGTCATGTGTTCTGAAGACATATGGCTCCTTCTGCCTGGGTTAGAGCCCTGAGTTCAGCTTTCTGGACTGAAGTTCCTGACAGCAAAGCAGTTGCTCAAATAACAGAGTCTGAGTCCATTATTACCACCCTTGCAATAACACTGCCCATCTGAGGATGGGTTAGGTACCAGGGTGGCTGGGTTTAGGGCAGATGATGGGTTATATCTTATGTGAGAGGGATTCACAGGTAGAGCCTGAAAATGCACCAGTCTGGCATTGGACAGCCACCGTCTGGGTTCTTGAGGGTCCCCACGATAGCACGGGGGTGGAAATAGCAAGTTCCTGCACCATGGTTATTTTGTCAGCACCCTTGACTGGTGGCTGCCATGACCCGGAGGCAGGCTGGCCACCCCTGATCCGCCAGGTCCAGCTTCTTAGATAAATAAGACACAGGTCTTTTCTATGGTCCCATAGTTTGGGTGAGCACCCCCTTTGCTACTCCCTTTCTCCCATTCACATACAGGTGGAAGGGTTTGTGCATGTCGGGAAGGGTCACAGCCTGTGCCTCCAGTACAGCTCTTCTTAGAGTCTTAAAATCCATGTCCATCTCAGAGGTTGGTCCATTCTCTTCTTGGCCACTGGTGGCATCATCTAGTGGTTTGACTATCTCAGTGAATCCTGGCACCCAAAGTCTACAAAACCCCAGCAGATCCCAGCCTGTACTGCCTTTGGGTTGATGAGACTAGGATGCTAAGGATGGTTTGCTTCTGGGGAGTCCAACAGCACGCATGGGCTGCTCCCCCCCTTGAATATGGACCCATGATAGGTGACCTCAAGTTGACAAAGCTGAGTCTTCTTAGCAGAGACACTCAGTAGCCAAGTTGACCCCATTCCTGTAGCAGGTCTCTGTGGCCTCCTGGCCTGCGATACATACTAGGGTAGTTATTTGGAGGTGGGCCTGCTGGTACTTACCCAAGTCCTCCTGTAGTATCTTGGGGTTCTTGAATCCTTGAGGCAGGCGTGTCCAAGTCAGTTGTCCCTTGAAGCCTCTCTCAAAGTCTTGCCATTCAAAGGCAAATGGGGCTGACTTTTAGGTGCCAGAGGCAGACTACAAAGCCATTCAGTGGCTGAAGCTTCCAGTGGACATTAGGAGTAGCTTGGCTAACAGAAGCAAGGTTCACAGCTGACTGGTGCTCTCTGATTTCTGAGTTTAAAGGACCCAGAGCCTCTCCTTACGGGTCAAGTCAAAGGAAAGGCTATATCGATATCAGCTTGGATTTGATTGGGCAGCCTGTTTGCTCCTGGAACCAATTTCTGCTTGGTTCCCATGATCCTCTCTCTCTTTCCTCTGTCATGAAAAGGACCTGGAGCAGTTGCTGAGTCATCCCAGGTGGGCAGGTGAATCAGCACGATTGAATCTAGAAGACCTGGGAGAGCTAAAGGTCTTTTTAACAATGGGGAGTTCTGCAACTTCCAATTGTTAGGCTCATTACTGGCAAATGACACATATGTCATGAACTGTCTCCCCTGAGCTTCTGGGGGTCCCGTAGCTTGGAGGGGTAAGGCTGTAGTAGGGTTGGCCCTCAGGGAAGTAGGGACCAGAGTATGAGGTGGACTCCAAGTGGAGTCAGGAGAGTCAGGAGCTGCTCCTCTCTCCCTCCACTGATGTTGGCTGGGCAGGGGCAGCAGCAGCAGCAGTGGCAGTGGCAGCGGCAGGAGCAGGAACATAAGGAGGGGGACAGAGATCCTCCTCAGGAGCAGAAAGGGGGAACAAGGCAGGGGGGTGAGGGTGACCCTCCTTTAGAAGAAGTGTGGGGGGCAGCAAGGTCCTTAGCACCTGTTCTGGATGGCCCCAGGCCTCATAAACTAAATTGACACCCTGTAAATGATGGGGGTGGGGATGGATAGTCTCCTCCTCAGGCCATAGGTGGGCCATTTATTCCTGCAAAAGATGGTTAGTTTTCAGTGACAAATAACCAGACTGGAGTCTTCCACGACTTGGCAAAAGTCTTTAAAATGGTTCAGGACCAAGCCCACTAGGGTGCTTGTGCCTGTCCCATTGTAGGGATCAAAGAAAAATTAGTACGAGAGGACAAAAATCACAGAGTATGCCCAGACACAGAAGGATATTCCCAGGAAAACAAAAACCCAAAGACGGTTTCAGACCGTCTTCCTCCCTGTGCATGGGAGGTCCATAGACCCACAGCCAGCTCAGAATCCAGATGAGAACTAGCGAGTTCTCCAGCTTCCGGTAGAACATCGGAAGCATCCTCCCTTGTGTCTGCTTTGTCCCTCTCGGCCTCCAGGTTAAACCTGAAACAGAGACACAGACACGGATAAGATAAAAGACAATTGGGGGCCCGGAATTACCGATTGGAAAAACACTCCACTATTTGGGTCAGGAAGGCGGGGGTGGTCTCCAGTGAATCCTAGATGAGCCCCCAAATATTAGGTCTGTGATTTGCTGAAGAATAATACCCCGGACTAAAATGGTATGTAAACACAAAGAGTTTTATACTGCAGAGGTCCAGCATGCTGGGGTCTCCCATTACCAAGGTAGAGAGACAATCAAGTGAGCTTTGCGTTTTTAAAACACATTGGCATTCTAGGGTAGGAGACCTTTATCTTACTCTGTCTCTAGGCATTTCAGAACCATTATCTAGGCGTGAAGGGTAGAGCCTGGGGTTTCTTTCTATTAGTAACCGACTTGCTTGGGCTTGCCTGGACTTGCCCAGTTCTTAAGCCTAGTCTTAACTGACAATTTGAAGTCTGTCATGGAATCAGCTTATCTCCTCAAGTTTAGGGCATGTGTCTGGAGTTCCGGTTCTGGGCTCTCAGGTTTTGTTTTGGGACCCAGGACAAGGAGATTTTTCTGCTGGAGTGTAGAAGCCAAGCATCCTTGTTAACAGAAGCAAGGAAGGTTTGTCCACTCTTCCGGTTCCTGGCAGAACTGTTTGGCCCTTCTGGTTCTGCACTGGTTCCATCAGGGTTGATCTGGAATAGAACTTTAGCTCTTCCAGGCTAGAGGCTCTGTTCTCAGCTGTACCTGTACCCTTTTTGCAAGCCTCCCAGTGACTTTCCACTACGCTGAATCTTGATGTCCCAGCCCAGTTGGCCCAACAGGAGAGCAGGCCACTCGAAGCCTGCACAGCTTCACAAAGACAGAGGTGCTGAGCGAAGGCACCTTGAACCTTAGTGGGGGCTTACAGAGAGCACATTGTGCGCATGCTCCCGGAACAGTCACCTTTTGTATGGTCTTAATGTAAAAGTTTCATTTAAAAGACGCCAGCTGTGGCCCTAGCCAGGTTTATTCAGATGGGACCTTCACTGGGTCAACTTAATACTTAACTACAGCTTATTATCCCATCAGTCTTCAGGGACAACCCATGATCTAATTGCCCAGCATTTATGTTGCCTGGTAACCACAAATAGAGAATAATAGTCCTTAAAGGGGCAGTGTGGAATTTCGTGCCCCTGCCGCGAAGCACACTTCATTTCCCACAGCACCCTGTGTTTTTTAATTCAGTGAGTAAAAATGTGTAATGAATAATTAATTATGTGCTTGGAGGCACAATAGCTGCCTACTTTTGAATATTCATCAGTGGCATTATTAATTCACTAGAAATCCCGGGGAGGAACGGGACAGGCTTTTAGCCTAGCTGGAGGACTTAAAGATAATGCTTTGCGCGAGACAAACTTTTTAAAGCTCACTTTTCTTGGGACACATTTTCTGGGTAATTTTTCCTCTCTTAGGAACATTTTATCATCCCCCTGATTCCTGCGCTGCTGCAGGGGATGGGTATGGGTGGGAATCAGATGCCACCTGTGACCACAAACCAGCCTGACTCACACTTGCAAGGTTCATTAACAAGCAAGCCCGAGAATCCGCCCTCAGCCATTGCTGATGCATTTGTGGCCAGACCAGACAAGCGCAGAGAGCTTTATGGCAACTTGAACTTTCTGGGCATGGGACCCTCACCTTGCCCACTTGGGGATGGGCTTCGGGGACTAGCTCTGCAGCCTCCCATCAACTTTCTAGGCTGCTGGTCGAGTCGGGCTGTGGAGATCGCAGGTGTCCTAGATTGTTGACTGCCTCTGCAATGCCCACTCCTTTCTCCCTTCTCTGGCTTTCCACTATGGGAGGCAACCTGGTCTCGGCTAGATGACGTCACTTCCCAGCCTCCTTCACAGCTAGATGTAGTCATGTGACATTGTGGCCAATGAGGTGCGTGCAGAAGTTGAGGGACAAACCTGTGAAATCTTCTTAAAAGGCTAGTGGGAAGGGGGACCTGTTTGACCTACAGCCTTCTTTCCCTCCTACAGCCTGGGCTGCAGATGAGGTGGGCGACAGCTATCTTAGATCACAAGGTAACTGAGAATGAAAGAAAGGAGCTTAGAGGTAAGAAAGATAGCCAGGATCCCCGTGAGTACAAAACTGCCTCTCCATCCCGGGCTGTGCCTCTCTCGGCACCAAAGAGGAAGCTCCAGGTGGGTTTAATCTGGATTATCCTGGACTCCCATCGTGCAACTTGGAACCCCATTTTAATGGAGTTGCTTGCCCTCCTCAAAGGACTGTCTTGGGCCCTATCTTTTTAGTTTCCTCCGCACCTGCTCTGTTGGGGCTGAAAGTTCTTTGAAAAATTCATCTCTTGAATAATGAAACAACGGCCTGAGGGAGGAACGTGGAAATAGATGGTTTACAGCCAAAGCCCAGAAGGAGGCTGTGGACTACTTGAGTCTCCTGAGGTCTTCACTGGGGAAGGAAGGATTGTCCACCTGGCACAGGTTGAAGTCCCTAATACTGACCTTTAAATAGCGAATGTGTGGATCGTTCCAACATGGCTGGACTCTGAAAGATGGCTTTCATCCTGTCCGGGATACTAGATTGTATCCATGCTTTATCCAGCATGAGGGAGCAGAGAACTTCCTGGGAGAAGACAGACCTTGGCTTCGTGAACGGGACATGTGAAAACTAGAGCTTTGTCGGGCGGGTCTGAGGGACAAGGCAGGCTAGCCACCTCAACAGTGAACTTGAGTGATTGCATATACCAATTATGGCTACAGCAGCATTCTGTAGCTACTTACTGGGTTTTTTTTTGTTTGTTTTTGTTTTTTTTTTACCACCGAGCAAGAGGCTCAGCCTCTCTGGGTTCTGGGCGGTTTGTGGCTTCCAAGGTGAGCATTCCAAGAAGGAAACTAGCTTCTAGAGTTGAGCCCTGACTTCTGATTTTCCCTGCAGGTGACATATCAGAGAGACTGAGAACCAGTGGCTGTTCTGTCCTCGAGGCTGGATGCCCCTATCTGGTATGGAGGCCTGGTGGGTTCCTTGAGAGCCCCTGGTCTTCTATAGTGGAAGGCTGAGGAAGTGGAGTTCCCATGTCAACAGAGGATGGTGGTGGCAGCGGCGGCAGCAGTACCATCAGCAGGGCAGGCACAGCCACAGTGAGGTCTGTCTTTCCACTGTGTGGGTCCCAGGGATCAGATGTCAGTCATCAGGCTTGATAGCAGGTGCTTTACACTCTAACCCATCTCACTGACCCCAAGATTAATTCTTTATGAAAAAGAAACAAGCCGGGCGGTGGTGGCACACACCTTTAATCCCAGCACTCAGGAGGCAGAGGTGGGTGGATTTCTGAGTTCGAGGCCAGCCTGGTCTACAAAGTGAGTTCCAGGATAGCCAGAGCTACACAGAGAAGCCCTGTCTCAAAAAAAAAAAAAAAAAAAAAAAAAAAAGAAAGAGAAATAATAATATACAAATGTACTCAAATCTCAAACAGACTCGGCATTGTATACATACCAAAGAATTCTTTTAAATAAATGTATTGGTGATTAATTGCCAGTAATTTTTTTGTTTGTTTGGTTTTTGTTTTTTTTTTTTTCAAGACAGGGTTTCTCTGTATAGCCCTGGCTGTCCTGGAACTCACTTTGTAGACCAGGCTGGCCTCAAACTCAGAAATCCGCCTGCCTCTGCCTCCCGAGTGCTGGGATTAATTTCCTGACTTGAGTGTTCCTTTTTAAATGTGAATTTTTATTTTGTTTTAATTCTTTTAAAATATTTAAGCCTTCTTCTTGATCTTAAAGATCGTGTAGCTTGGGGTTGGGGAGGGATGAAGGACGAGTGAGTCTAAGGATAATGTAATAATCAGTGACTGAAACCATCATCCTTTGTTCTGACCATTCTTTGTACCCTTTATGAGATCCATCTTTTTCTTTGGAAACCCTAGTCTTTCATTTGAAATATGTTATTGTATAAAATCTATAGGTCAATAAATTTAGAGGAAAATGAGCATCTGGTCCAAGAAACACAAAAACCAAACCAAGCCGGGCGTGGTGGCGCACGCCTTTAATCCCAGCACTCGGGAGGCAGAGGCAGGCGGATTTCTGAGTTCGAGGCCAGCCTGGTCTACAAAGCGAGTTCCAGGACAGCCAGGGCTAGACAGAGAAACCCTGTCTCGAAAAACCAAAAAAAAAAAAAAAAAAAAAAAAAAAAAAAAAAAAAAAAAAAAAAAAAAAAAAAAAAAAAAAAAAAACCAAACCAAAACAAAAAAGGAAAAATAATCACGATTTTAGGGCTTTTATTTTTTTCTTTTGTAATTGTGTAAAAAAAATGGAAAAAAACATAAAAAGGAAAATTTTAATGTGAAGACTTTTTTGTTATAATCATTAGTTTTAGAGGCATTTTAGTGTGTGTGCAGAGTCCATTCCCATATCTTTCCTCAAGTTATCTTCTATTTTTATAATGAATTCCCTTTTAATCAACTGTAGGTTATTTAAAATAAACTCCTACAACTTAACAGAAAAAAAAAATAAAGAAAGGTGTGCACCACCACGCCAGGCTGCCAGTAAATTTTTATTTGAATATTTTATATACCTATGCAAAAATAAATTTCTTGTGTAAAAAAGGAGTCACAGCTGGAAAAAGTGCAAGAAACTCTAGGTTAAATCTTCACCAGTTTCCTTAGCTAAGATATGCCGTGCTGTCCAGGATATTCAGTGCACAGAATAAAATCAATGAAAATGTTCTTGCCTTTTGTCCTTAGTCTACTTGAGACAGAAAGTGATTTTTTTTTTTACAGGTATCTTTAATTCCTGGAAGCATAATATTTTGTGCCAGTTTAACTAAGTAAGAAAGCAAGGAAATTCAGCCTTTGAGATCTGCCACCCCTCTCTGCTTCAAGGAGGCATGAATAATAAATATGTAGATAAGAGAATGAAACTGGGAAATCAATTTACTGCAAAGTATTTGCATATTTTATTAAAAGAAACTGTGTCTGAGATCCATAACAGGGCGTGATGATTTCTGTTTTGATTTGATTTGTGTGCGCCACGCCTGTGGGAAAAGTGACAGGGTGCAGTCATGTAAGCAGGAGAGGGTTGTTTTTTTGTTTTTTTTTTTAATTTCATTGATGGTAAACGGGTACATTAGTCTTCCGAGGGACTGAAATGTGCATACTGACCCCTGATTCTGCAGGAAACAGATCCGGAGAAGCTCTGTGGGCTTTCAGAAGAACAGAGATTCTTTTGCAAGAAGCAAACTGCCCTGAAATGGAACAGGAGAGAAGGAGAAAGTCCATCCCATCCTGACCTCTGGGTCTCAAAGTTAAGACAAGAAGCCCTGTCTCCTCTTCGTTCTATAAAAACACACATAGAGACAGACACGTGCACAGCTCCATATAGTTGAAAATTATTTTGACAGAGACAGAGAGGAAGAAACAGTTTGTTGAATATACACAAGACACCCCCAGCCCTCCCTCTCCTCACTCCAAGGATGAGTTGCCACTAACAAATCTTTTTTGAGTGAAGGGTAGGGGAATTTTTTTTCTTTCTCTGTCACATAAAAATGCTCTAAAAGCTAGGTCCTTCTGGCCACCGCTGCTTGCTTGACAACGGCTGAAGCTTGAGAGTAACTTCCATGAACACGGAAGGCTGGGCTGAATTGGGACTTCAAGGCTTCGGTTTCCTCCCCGGAATCAGTGCCCTGGAAGACCCATGATTTTAGGATCCTTGGTCTTAGGAGTTCAGTGCAGGTCTGAAGGTCATAGGTCCCATCCTTCAGCTCAGAGCACAGTGGAGCCCCTGATGGCTAGGGCAGCTGAGTGCTATTTGAGGGGCGGTGCCTGCCTTTAGTACAAAGATGGGCGTGGTGTAGCTGTTTGGCTCATGTGGGTGTGGCTTATTCCAGACGGAGAAGATTGGCAGCTAGAGCGAGTGGGATCTGCCATCAGCCAGCTAGCCATAGGACCATTCATTAGTGCCTTATCTGGTCAGTGGTCCAGTTGGAGATCACATTGGGCATTGAGAGTAAACCCTGCCCTGGCTGTATTGGACCCTTGCCAGCCGGGCTCCTACATTTGCAGACATGGGTTTTGATGGTTGAGTCACGGCCAGCTGTGCACAGCTATGGAATTAACTAACTTTCCTCACACAGACTTACCAGAGGGAAGTAAAGGCAGAGGATGGAAGTCAACAGGTAGCATGCTAATCCCCAGAAGTCTTTAAGGAATGGGATGCTTTCTAGAAGCTTCCTTTGCTCCCGGGGACTGTTCATCCTCCTGCTCATGAGCAGTGACTTCAGTGTGGTGCCTGCGCGCGCGCGCGCGCGCGCGCGCGCGCGCACACGCGCACACACACACACACACACACACACACACAGAGGAAGGACCTGTCGATCAAAATACTGCCCCTCCCTTAAACAAGGACAGTTACAAAAGAGAATCTTCTGAGATTCTTGTGCAGAATTAAGAGGCTGACTCCTCCGTGGATTCCAGAAAGGGTGGGGGTGACGCTGCGTGGTCTTCCCTCTCTGCATCTCTCAAGCCCATGGCAGACAGCACCAAAGAGGAAAGATTTATTTTCACTGTTTCTGAGAGTTCATCACGGCACAGAAGGTAGACTGGAGGTCTTGGTGTATGGCGGTGGGAACTGGTGGTGATGGCTTGTTCACATGCAACAGGCAGGAAGCAGAGACCACAGTTGAAGACAATCCTGATATCACCTTCAAAGACCCACCCCCTAATGACTTATTTTGATCAGCCTTCAAAATAGTGCCCGGTAGCTGGAGATAAAGCACTCAAAATATGAGCCCACGGCCGGGGCTGTCACTCAGCGGTAGACCATTGCCTAGCATACACAAAGCCCTTGGGCTCAGCATCACATCACCTGAGAGTTGGGGGTACGTGTTTACAACCTCAGGACTTGAGGGCTGGGGTAGAAAGATCAGGAGTTCAAGGCCATACTTAGTTACATAATGAGTTTGAGGTCAGCTTAGGATACATGAGAGCCTGTCAAAAATGAAGAAAGAGCCAATGGGAGACATGTTGGATTCACTGCAGTCCTTGTTTTGTGGCCTCTGATAACCATTGTTTCTCAGTTAGCTACAGTTTCCGCATCTGAACCACCCATGCTGATGTGCTAGCCCAGTGGCCCAGGAACTGGCAGCTTGCATCTGGGATGGGTGTCAGCTCTGTGCCAGGCCATTGTGATTGTGGCTACTCCTCAGCATAGGAGGGTGTCAGCTGACCCTGCTGAGTGTCCCCAGCTGCTTTTCTTAGTGGCTCCATTTTAAATGTGCTGGCTGTGGAGAGTGTCCAGGGGAATGCATGCGGCTGAATCCATGGCTTCCCACACTGACCTTAAAAGAAACTTCTAAAAATAGGCCAGGTCAGAGAAGATGCTCCAGACAGAAGTGTTTCAAGCTGACCCAGATCTCTGTGGCCTCTTTTCCCCGAGATCCAGATCTTCAAAGACACAGCCCTGCCCAACTTAGCCTTTCTGGTATCTTCCACCTGTAGTGGGGCCAGAGTCCCTCTGTAACTGGAGCATGCTATCCCTCCAGAAAACACCCTTTTAAAGCTGGGCTAGGCTCCATGTCCAAGATCCAGCACTTCCTGCTTTAGTGTGACTTCGCGTAGCCTGATGGGTTCCTACAGTGAGCCTCGTGACTTCCCCAATTGTGCCTAGCGCTGGATGATTTTCTGGGCTAAACATTTCTCCTGGCAGCCCTGGAGACCAGGCAAATTTATTATGTGTAATTATCTCCAGTCCCAAACCCTGCTTCCTGTGCCTTCCCGTGTGGGAGCCCAGCCCAACGAGTGACCACATCCATCTTAAACTGGTTCCTCTGATAGCTACCCTGCAGATCCCTCTAGGCTTAGCCACACTTTCCCACTCTCCCCTTCTTCTCCCCTGGACATTCAAAGATAAAACAAAACAAAACAAAACAAAACAAAAACCCTTTTATCCCCCCCTTTCAAGGTAAGGACAGGAAAATAAATAGCAGGTGGGAAAGAAAGGGATATTTAATTCTTCAGGACAGAGCCCTTGGAGGGAAAGGCAGGCTGCTGAAAAGGAAGCGGCCCATCATTGGCCCACCTACTGTCTCCCGTTTCCAGTTCCTGCCTTGTGCAGTAAGCTACCAGCGCAGCTGCACAGGGCACACCTCAAAATGGCTTGCCTGCAATTCTACAGCCGAGACTCTAAGATGAGAACTGTGCTCTTCAGACAGATCCTGTACCTTTTCTGGGGTATTTCTTGGCGTGGCGTGGGGGTGGGGGTGGAGGGGCCATGGTAGTGGTGGTGGTGAGGGACCCCCTCCTGTCCAAGCTGCGTGGACGGTTCAAAAGCAGGTGATGAGCTGGGAGGTTGGTTGAGTCACCAAAAATGCTTACCATGCAAAGACGAGGGTCTGGATCCTCAAGCCCCAGCATGCCGTGCTTACCATGCAAAGACGAGGGTCTGGATCCTCAAGCCCCAGCATGCCGTGCTTACCATGCAAAGACGAGGGTCTGGATCCTCAAGCCCCAGCATGCCGTGCCCAGTTGTAATCCCAGCACTGGGGAGGCAGAAACAAGGAGATCTATGGGGCGGGCTAGCCAGCCAGCCAGTGGGAGACCCTGTCCCAAAAAACAAGGTAGAGTGGGCTTGAGGAAAACAGCCGAGGCTGACCAGTGTTTGACTGTGGATCCTCTCCTGCATGCACCCACGCACACACAGAGTATATACACACACATGCACACATACACACGTGCACACACATGTGCACATACAACACAGAGTACATGCACACTTGAGCACACACACAGAGTGCATGCACAGGCACACACACATGCACATGTGCACATGTGCACACATGTACACTTGAGCACACACATGCACATGCGCACACGTTTACACATGCACACTCGAGTATGCACACCGAGCACACACACAAATGCACACACACAGAATGCATGCACAGGCACACATACGCACATGCACACATGTGCACACACACACACTCGAGCACACATACATGCACATGTACACACACACACACACACACACACACACACACACACAGAGCGCAGATGGCAGTGGTACTTTACAGTTACCTTTTAACCCAAGGCCAGTGACCCGAGGCCTTTGTGATACAGAGCAGGGAGGAGTCATTCTGCACAGCACCTCAACAGTCTGGTCCAGGGTTTCTGTGCATCTTTAGATCAGAGGAATTTCTGGTAACAGAAGAAGCAGTGTGCCATTGTGTCTCCCACCCCATGCACAGGCCAGCCCCACAATGTGTTCTTCTTGTTCCCATGGAGGTGACTGAATAGCTGTGTGGTGACATGAGGATTCTGCTGACAGGAAGTCCCTGAAGCTCCTGGTGTTGCACATGTGTGCACATCCACACTGTTGAATTCATGATTACATCATGCAGACTCGGAAGGCTGTGAGATGGCACCCATTTCACAGATGCCACTGCAGGGGGCAGTTCCAACTTCCAAGGAGCGGCACATGCCCTCTTCTAGAGCCTCCAGGTATCTGGGGAGCCGAGCAGTTCTGCCCAAAGCCACGCCCAGCCCGGTGACTGACAGGCTGCCAGGAACCACGCCCAGCCTGGTGACTGAGCGGATGCCAGAATCCTTGAGTGCTTCTGCTATTAGATCCTCAGCGTGACTTTGAGAAAATGACTTTATCTCTGAACCAAGGAATGAGACTGAGACCCTCCCAGAAGGTTATAGGCTGTTTTGATAACTACAAGGACAAAATTAGGGGAGAGAGATGGCTCAGTGGTTAAGAGCACTGACTCTAGAGGAGTCAAGATAAGTTCAATTCCCAGCACCCACATGGTGGCTCACAACCATCTGTAATGGGATCCGATGCCCTCTTCTGGTGTGTCGGAAGACAGCTAGAGTGTACTCAAATACATAAGATAAGTAAATAATTCTTTAAAAAATAAAAAGGAAAGGAAAGAGATGCAGACACACTGGTGTTCAATAATTTTCTCCTTCTAAATCTTTCTTTCTGTCTATCCGTCCATTTGTCCCCCTTTTGTGTTGCAGATATGAAGCCTAAGGAAAAGCCTCAACCTGAAGGTAAAATGCAGTTCTTTGGGTTAAATGCCAGTCAAATATAGACTCCCGTTGTCTAGCCTTGGCTGTGCTAGCCTGGGCTCTGGCCAGGACCAGTCAGTGGCATTCATCATCCTCTCAAGTTCCCAGTGTCTTGGGGCAGCATCTCTGGTGTGGCTGTAACGATAAGGACACAGGCTGTAGCTGGTGACAAGGGGTCACTTCACCTATAAACCCAATGCCCGGTCACCGGGGCACTCAGGCAATGTCTGCAGGTATTTGTGGTTATAGTACGGGGGGGTGTTCCTGGCATAGAGTGGGCAGGACCAGGACTTGCTGTCCACCCTGAGGTCACAGACCAGCTCCCCCTTCCCTTGTTCTCTAGCCCCAAACTGTTCTTGGTTGTTGAGAGTCATAGCTGGGACTCTCAGTGTAGGGCTGTAGCTGTAGCTCAGTGGACAGATTGCTTTCCCAGCACGTGGGAATCCCTGGGTTTGACCCACTGCATTGTGCAATGGTACTCACCTGTAACTCCACCTGAGAGGTAGACCAGGAGCATCAGGAGTTCTAGGCCAGCCTGGGTCACACGAGATGCTGTCTCAAAAAAAAAAAAAAAAAAAAAAAAAAAAAAAAAAAAAGAAAGAAAAGCAAACCCTTGTCTAGAACATCCTGTACCCCATGACTTCAGTGTCCTCATCTGTATAGACTGCAGGTGTGGAGTGTCACATGGCTGATGACGCCAACAATCCCTAACAGCACCCGCTGTCTAATTGTCTCTGGTTCCACAGTGACTCAGGCTCTGCAGCCCTGGCTTCCTGTCCCTGCGACACCAAGACCTGTTAATAGCATCTCTAACGCCAGGGCATCATGTGGCAGTCATGATGGGAGACACCAGTGGGAGGCTCTTGGCAGCTACCAGGAAATGTCACCCCGGGAGAGGAAGACACCCTGGGCCCCCACAGCCATCTCTGGTGTGTCTCGTGGATCCTCCTTAAACAAGGAGGCCCTGGGTCCAGCCTTACCCAAACGCGTGTGGGATTGGCCTCTTTCTACCTGCTGTTGAGTACAGATCCAGCCGGCCCCTGCAGAATTGAAAGGCCAGGTGCACACAGGAGGTGAAAGGCAAGTACACACAGTAGGTCCTCGTGATGCTATTTCAGGTCAGAGTCTCCATCCTTCCTCCTTTCCTTCTGCTCATAACCACCTACAGGTCCAGTCCAGGTGATCTGTGGTGGTTTGAATGAAAAAGTGACCCCTGTAGGCTCATAGCTTGGGGATTTGCACAGCCCCACTGGACTGTCCTGCCCACTCCTTCCTGCTCCCGTGTTCTTCATTTTCTGGGAGTTGGACGCCCAGTAGGGCCTGAGCCCTGAGCCCTGAGCCCCGAGTCCTGAGCCCCGATCCCCGAGCCCCGAGCCCTGAGCCATGAGCCCTTCCCTTTCTAATTTTATAATGTAGCACATATCAGTGCTACATTAACCTTAGAACTTAGCTTCTATCACCCGAGTCTGTTTCCACCCCCTCCCACTTTCATACTGTGGGTTGCCGGGAAGGCTGCCTCCTGCTCCCTCAGACTAACTAGTGGTCTGAAGCTCTTTCTGCCAGCTTCCTTCCCCCTCTCCCTACCCAGGTCTGGATGGGCCCAAGGCCATGGCTGGAGGCTCATACTTTCTGCTCTCCTCCTCCCTCTTCCTCCTCCTCCCTCTTTCTCCTCCTCTTCTTCCTCCTCCCCCCCTCCTCCTTTCTTTTCTCTCACCCTTTTTGGCATCTGTCCTTGTAGCACTCACACCAGCAGACCTGGGTCAGTCAGCGGACACCCCTTCACCTTAGTTTCCATGTCTACAAAATGGCAAGAGTCTGGTGTGCTGTTCGTGTGGATCAAATCACAAACACACGTGCAGGGCTGGGGGTAGAGCTGAGTCAGCCCAGTGCTTGCTGGCAAGCCTAAAGCCCTGGGTGCAGGGATCCAGTCCCCATCACCTCACAAACCTGTGTGACAAGAGGTTCTTGTCATACTAGCACCCCAGAGGTGGCTCATAACCACCTACAGGTCCAGTCCAGGTGATCTGTGGTGGTTTGAATGAAAAAGTGGCCCCTGTAGGCTCATAGGCACTATAAAGAGGTGTGGCCTTCTTGGAGGATAGGGCTTGAGGTCCCAGAAGCTCAAGCCAGACCCATATACTCTCTCTCTCCCTGCTGCCTTTGAATCCAGACGTAGAACACTCAGCTACCTCTGCATGTCTGCGTGCATGCCACCAAGCTTCCTGCCATGATGACAATGGTCTAAACCTCTGAATTAATTGTAAGCCAGCCCCAATTAAATTTTTTCTTTATAGGAGTTGCTGTCTCTTCACAGCAACAGAACATGGAGTAAGGTATGATCCAATGTTATCTTCTGAACTCTATGGGCATAACACTCACATGTGGGAAGTAACACACACACACACACACACACACACACACACAAGATACATCGTTAAAGCAAAATCAAACAAATGGAGCTGGTAAGATGACTCACCATTGGGACTACTGTAAGCAGCCATGTGTTCCTGGACGAACTTCCTGGGCGCTACTAGTCCCTGTACAGCTGTGATGACAGCGTCTCCCTGATGGGAACCCAAGGGTGAGAATTTGCTTGTGAAAATGGCCACAATTGCTCTTTAGTTTCTACCCTGCAATCTGACATTGCTCTTTGTCTCAACAAGTTAGATCCATTTCTCACTCCCATGAAATTGGTTTAATAGCTGCTTCTATGTGTGTGACTGTGCTGGCTCCACGTCTTGGCCTAATATGGCTCTGCATGCTATCCTTTGCTCTATTTGAACCCTGGCTTGGCCAGGAAGATATAAGAGAGAACCCAAAGCAAAAAGGAGCCATCCTAGGAGATCTTCCTAGACCACCAAGTCCCAGCCAAGCACTGCATGCATGATCCAGGCCAGAGTAAAAGAAGGAGACAGTACAGCCCATCCTAGACCGCTCCCATGAAACCAAAGGTAGAGTGAATGGTTGTTCTGTGAAGTACTGCGTGTGTTTATGGTGGGTGTGTTTGTTATGCACCAGGGGCTGATTGATACACGTGGCACACAGTAAATGAGTCTAAACGGTCTCAAAGCCAGCCCTATGGGGGAGACAGCAGGGAGGTGAGAATCCAAAGCAGCCTCGGCTTCTCAGGGAGCTCTGGAAGCACTGAACAGTTAGGTATCAGATGTCGGAAACCAAAATTTGTGCACAGGCAGGAAAGAAAGAAAGAAAAAAAAAAAGCTGGGTCTTAGTTTGTTATTTATAGCAAAAAATTTAAACGAGGAAGTTCTGTCAGTTTCCCGAGTTACTGACAGTTGCGGAAATGTTAATAGAAATCTTTATAAGACCGGCCAGATGTTCCATATTAAGCATGCATCTGTTTTATATGAAAGACTTTCTGTCCCCCACCGCCCCCTCTCTCTCTCTCTTTCCCCTTCTCACCCCTGTCTTGATCCCAGGCACGATCAGGGCCCTCTCTGAGGGTAATTGCTTCAGCTCTGGCTGTATTTAGTTTCTGAATGCCCATGTCCACGGTGTCAAAAATACACCCCAAAAAATAACCCTGGGAAAGGTTAATGACGGGCTTTCTGGTGTCATATTCTGCACTTGATACATGGCAGTAATTATTATCATTAGGCCTGCAGGAATGTCTACTTATCTTTCTTAATCACATACTATACAGAAGTGCTTCTGAACACATATCTATTATTTAATCAAAATCTCACACTTATTGGCGTTTGTGCTCTCCCAGGGCTGTGTTTATTTTCTCTTTGCCCGGGGGAGCGTTGCCTCCCAGAAAAGAGGGGGCCCTGAGTCCATGCCCACTTTTACCGCTGTCATAGCTTCTGACACTTGGTGCTATTAATATCGGAGACACCACACACAGGCTCGCATAGCGTTCCGGAAAGAACACTTTAAGTAAGAAATAGAGAGGGAGATGCCTGCCTGCCTGGAGGAGGCGGTCTGCGGGGTGAACCCTCGGAGGGATGAGTCTCCACAGACGGAGAGCAGACTTGGTCAGCAGGGTCATCTTGGAATCTCTTGAGGTGTGCTCAGTTCTTGCTTTGAGCTGCTAAAGTTGGCTTCTGTGCTTCAGATAGGATGTCTCTCAGGATTTTCCCGTGTGTGTGTGTGTGTGTGTGTGTGTGTGTGTGTGTGTGTGTGTGTTGGTTGTGTGTGCGCACCCAGCTTGGTCCTTAGCATGGTGACGTGGTAGCTTCTGCACCATTAAAAAGTGGGAGACATGCCAGCTCATACCTGCCTGTAACTCCAGTTTCAGGGGATCTGACTCTCTCACACATGCATGCAAAACACCAATGTACACAAAATCAAAATAAATACAATTTTAAAAAAATCTTAAAAAAAAAAAAAAAAAAAAAAGAACCTAAGGGCCAGGAGATGTTCCCATTGGTAAAGTGCCTGACAGGCAAGCTTGAGGATCTGAGTTCGATCCCCAGCACCAATATAAAAGACCTAGAAATAATAGTGATGTGCTCCCATAAGGCCAGAACTGGGGAGGCAGAGACAGGAGGAGATCTGGGACTTGTTCATCAGCCAGTCTAGCTGAATTGACACGCTTCAGGTTCAGAGGGAGGGAGACCCTGTCTCTGAAAATACAGTAGGGAAGCAATAAAGGAGGACACTGGACATCCACTTCTGGTCTTCACATGTGCATGCATGTGTGTGCGTGTCTGTGTGTGCATGTGTGTGCATGTGTATGTGCATGCATATGCTCAAGAAAACACGCACGCACACACTCATCCGTGAATACACACTCACCCGTGAACACACACACACTCACACACACACACACACACACACACACACACACACACACACACACACTACCCAGTAGGAAATTACTGAGGACTCTTGGAAGAGATGAATTCCCATGAGCCCCGGGTTAGTCCTTGAGAGAAGGTCATCATCAGAGCAGGGCTACCCCTCTAGCACAGTACCTTTCTGTGTGAGCTCTTTCTCTGACACATTTTCCCATCACGGTACTATCATCCTCCATGTGACATAGTGCAGTTGAGGGACCCCTGTCAGAGGTGGAATTTGGTGGGGCTGCTCAGTGTTGGATTTTCAGCCTTCAAAACTGAGCTACATAGAACGTTTTTCATGATCAAGTTCCCAGCCTCAAGCACAGTGGATATACAAACCCACCCTGTCCTTCTCACAATGGAAGGCGGTGCTTCAAGCCTTTCCTCTTTGTTGACCAGGTAGAAAACATTGCAGTTTTATTTTTACAGACTGAGAAACCGAAACTGAAGCTCAGAAGGAGTCCTTGTTGCTCGGGGTCACCTAGGTGCTGAGCTGGAACTCAAACTGATGATTTGACATCTTGGTTTCACCATAAAGATTCCACAGCCCAGTCTGCATTGGCCAAGACATTGTCCTTGTGTGGTTGCAGCAGCTTGCCTTGTGGTGTGGGGTATGCACAGCACACAAGGGACCAAGCTCTTAACCTCAGAGGTCCACCCTACCAGGCATGCCTCCATCTTCCCACAATCTCCCCAAGCATTGCCTTGGAGGATGTCCCATGACCAGACACAGATGTCATCAGAAACTGAATTGTGTTAAGAGAACATAATGTTGATTTTCAGAATTTTTAGTTTCATTTAAGGCACATCTGTGGGTGCCTTTTTACAATTTATAAGAGATGTTGGCTCTTGTCCTCAGTGGACTTACCTTTAATGTCTCCTTTGTCCCCTCCTCTGATCTTATGACATCTTTACCTCATCCTGACCGGACCATCCTCATTATAATGGCTGGCACCACGGAATGCCCTGACTGGTCACCTCTGGGAATGCTCAGTCCTCTGCTGGGCCAAAGCTGTGTGGAGGCTGTGTCCTGGTCGCATTGGTAGGAAATGTTCTTTCTTGGATGTAGTTCAGTTCTTTGATGTGTGACTTTATAAAGCTATGGTGTGTGTCACACCAGAATTGACTCCCTTGGAAAGGAGAAGCAGGACTTTACTGTGTAATGCTATCCTGCCAACTGTATGTGGGCTGTGATTACCCAGAGAAGTCAAAATACAACCTGGGGACCGAGGGTGCCTCTAAGTGATTGAAACATGGAAATGAATCTGAAGGAGAGGTCTAAATCTTACTTGTATGAGCATGATTGTTATAATAAATAACCATAACAACTCCATACATTTTATAGCTGACGGGATCTTTCTTACCGATGACTTCATTTGGCTGGGTTAGGGAGGATAAATCTTAAGTTTGAATCTCTCAGGGAAATATCAATCTCTAAGCTATCGTACATACCAGGCTGCCCTCTTAACGGTCCCTGTGCATACAGCTTCTGTGTTTATTCCCCAGCCCAAAAAAACACTTGTGAGAGTCTGGAAGGCAAAATTCTTGGCTCAAGGCCTGACATTCAAGGCCCTTAGACCCCATGGGAACCTATTCTCCTTCCCACCTGTGTCTCTCATTATTCTATGTCTCCTTTGTGTATCTGGGCAAACGCTTCCTGCCTGTGGGGTGCACAGCCTGTACCAAAAGTCCTTTTCCCTGAGAACACCCTTGCTTCTTTCCATACATACACAGAGCCCAGGCATCAGCGTCAGACCTCTTGTGTGTGAGCTGCCTCAGAATGCTCTGATTCCTCCACCACCAGAGGCAGCCTGCCTCACATGAGGACACAAGACACAAGTCAGGGAGTGTCTTGCTGCACCTGACTGGTTTGATCATCTTACCAGCTTCCTGAGGACAGCAACCAGTAGCAGTGTCTTCATCTTCCTGAGAAGAAATGACCCTGAGAACTGATATAGAGTTTGTTCAGGGCCAACGAGTGCTATCCTCTTGTTACAGAGGAAGCAGACTAGAAGGTGGGGCCCAGCCTGGGGCTCTCAGGACTCCAGAAATGCTGTCCACAGAAGTGGCCACCATACATTTGGTTCCCAAGCCCCTTATCGCTATGACATATGGGTACGTTCGATGACTTTCCACGGGAAGAATGGAGCCTCTCACTCCTAGAAAAGCCCGTTGAATGGGGAGTTATCTTTCTAGATCAGCCCAAGTTCAAGAGAGGGTTGGTGCAGGGACTCACACGAGGAAGGGTAGGGACTTCTGGGGCAGATGGGGAACTATTAGCGTGCTTCAGTGTTGAAAGTGGAAATTTCTAGATCTTTCCCAGGTAGCATAATGATCTTGCTGGCTATCTATGCTCCCTTCTCCACCTGTATGAAGGCATGTACACACATATGTACACACACATATACACACACATATATGTATATGTATATGTATATGTATACAAACATATGCATACATATATACACACACATGTACACATAGATACATACACACATGCACAAATACATACACATCCAGATACATATGTATATGCGTATACATACACACATGCACACATATATACATATATATATACATGCATGCACACATACACACATGCACACATATATACACATGCACATACATATATACACACATGCATATATATATATATATATATATATATATATATATATATATATATACATATGCACAAATATATACAGATTTAGACACACATACATGCATATATATACACACATACCCACTTCCTCATACACAAATACATACATGCACACATATGCACATACATATATACACATGTGCACACACATATACATGTGCACACACATGGACATATATGTATACACGCACACTTACACACATGAACACACTCATAATGCTGAGGTGAAAGTTAGCTCCTTCATCATGGTTCTTTGACCATGCTTTCTTGGGGTACACATGCCACCATTTCTAAGAGCACCTCATTATTGTTCCTGCACGTGAGGTCCCACAGGAGAATTTTGAGAAGTTGCATGTTGATTACAAAGTTTGATTTTTTAATTTCTTGTCTGGCGGGTGAACTCAGGTTAAGAATTCTGTAAACAGAACATGAAATTGAAGGATCTGCTCAATACTTTCAGAAACAAAACAAATGGAGTTTGCTCTGTGTGGCCCTCTTCATTTTTCTAAAGATTTTTTTTTCTTTTATAGAAGAAGGGGGGCGGTGTTCAAATTAGAACACAAGGCAGAGAGGAGCCCAAATTGGGGGTGAGCTTCCTGCTGCTCCCACGCCCCAGAATTATTTCCTCCTCCTTTCCTTCCTTTTCAGGTGTGTGTGTGTGTGTGTGTGTGTGTGTTGTGTATGGTACACATACGTGTGTGGGTGTGAATGACCATGAGTCTCCATGTGGAGGTCTGAGAACATTAGGAGTCTTCCTCTGTAACAGTTTATCTTTTGAGACAGGGCCTGTTGCTGAACCTGAAGCAGGCTGTCTGGTCAACAAGCCCTGGGGATCCAACTGCCTCTGTTCCACTCAGGGCTTACATGGCTTTTACATGGAACCCAAGAATTTAAGCAGAGGTCTTGCTTCCATAGCCAACTCCCCTACCCACTGAGCCACCCTCCCCCACTCTTCAGTTTTGTCCCTTGTCCCTGGCTTATTTCTCTGCTTCTTAGCTTCCCCCTTCCACTGCGCGTGCACCCCTACTTCTCCCCCTCTTCCTTCAGTGTTTAAGCCCTGCCTCCCAACTCTCAACATTTTAAAAATTCTTAATGATGCAACCTGAAGTTGCCATGGCAACTAATTTCCCTTGCCTTGTTGGTGGTACGGGCCTGCTCCGCCGCTAAGATTGAAATCGCAAATAATTTCCCTTTTCTTTCAAAATTAAGTAGGGCTTCTAAAGTGTTCTTCTGCGCCTCTGCCTGCCCCCAAAGAACAGGCATCCCCTGTCCCAGCTACCCAGTTCATACAGTTCCCCGTATCTTGATGACGCCCCCTCCACCACCATACACCGTCCCTCTGGAAACATAACGGGAACACCAGCACTGCTATCTCTCTTTTGTCAGCATGTGAAATGCTTCCTCTGAAGTTTAATGACATTTGATTGCCGACCGCTCCCCCATTTTAATTGCCTTTAGTTTCTCATTCTTAAAAACATCTAAGTTTCTTTTTCCTCAAACTGTGAGAACGAACATCTTTGTAAAGTGTGTTCCGGGGCACGAGGAGAAGATGCCCAGGCCTGAAGGTCACCGTGGCTGTCCCCTTCCTGGGCACTGCCTCCGTCTCCTGAGCACTCGAGTGCACTGGTGTGTGTGGTCCCTTCCCTTCAGGGACAGTGGGGATAATCTTGGGAAGAAGTGGATCACATTCTCAAGGATTTATTGTGCGTCCAGGTAGAGTTGATGGGGATCGCAAGGAAGAAATAAAACTTATGGAGAATGTGACAAAGGAGGTGCAAACTGATGCGGGGGACAGAACTGTTCATCTGGTGTTTCCATTCATCAAGGGCAAGGTGGCTCCAGGAGAAAGGACATGGGCTTTGGGGAAACTGGAAACCAATGTGTGTTCTGGCAAACCATGGTCAATGATCAGAGACCCAAATTAATGTACAAATGAACGCTGTTGACAAAGAAGGTTTGGTGGATACAGAAGCTGACATTAGTATACTTTCCCAAAAGTCTTAGAATCTAGATTGGTCATGGTGTTTTATCACAGTGATGGGAAGGTGACCAGAACAGAAGCTGGTACCAGGGAGTGGTCTATTTCTGGACGGATCTGACCACGTGGATCTTTTGATGGAGGGGAAGGTTTTAGGGTGTTGGATGAGCGAAGCAGTTGAATGCTGTAAGCCGACCTTAGTGGACTATCCTAGAAGGAGCTTGGAAGACAATAGTGCTGAGAGCCATGTGGACCACGGAGGCCCAGCCCAAGAGCTTGCAGAAGGTAACAGTATTTGCACCTGGGCTACAGACCATTCTTGTGACACTTTGTGACTGCCTTATGTCCTCATCCTGAGAACTTGCCTGAAGAGAAGAGAAATGGATTCATTTATTTGATAGAGATTTCGAGACAGGCTAATATTGACTGTGTTGTGTGGTTATTAGTAATTGTTCTTATGCAGGTCTACAGTGAAAAGGGGCAGATGTGGCAAAAGCCCAGAAACAAACAAACAAACAAACAAACAAGCCACCACCAACACAACAAAAATGTACAGTTTGAAGAGAAATGGAGCACCAGGAAATAAATTTATTTATTTATTTATTTATTTATTTATTTATTTATTTGGTTTTTCAAGACAGGGTTTCTCTGTGTAGCCCTGGCTGTCCTGGAACTCACTCTGTAGACCAGGCTGGCCTCAAACTCAGAAATCTGCCTGTCTCTGCCTCCCAAGTGCTGGGATTAAAGGTGTGTGCCACCACACCTGGCTTAGCACCAGGGAATTTAAAGTTGGAGCCACAGCTTGTGATGAAAGAGACAAGGAGATTGAAGAACAGAGGTAGGAGCGGCCTCAGGGCAAGACCACCCCATCCCCACCCAGCTAAGCCCCCAACTCATGAAAGAGAAAATCCTGAGGACTCTGCTGCTCCTCAGAAGCAACAATAAACAAAAGCTGGTTCGAATGTGACTGAGGGATCAGGCTCCATGCCAAGCAGGCAGGCAGGTGTGGCAGTCTGTGGATCAAGATGTGAGCACATCAAGTCCACGTGGTTCTGGCTTTAGAATCGTGAGGAATACACAAGGAAAAGGGCTTGCAGAATCATCATACGAGGTAAGGCAAGCTAAGAGGCCATCGTGTGGAGCTGTGGGGTGAGCCTGGATTACACTGCAGACCCCGAGATGTTGGAGATGCCAGAGCCTGAGCTATCTTCCAGGGAGAGCTCACAAAGGGAGGGAGGGAGTCTCAGAGAGAGAAGGGTGCTGTAGTTAGCAAGGCTGGGAGGGCAGAGGCATGCCTGCCCTTTGACAGGAGACGAGGAGCAGTAGAAGAGTAACTAAGATATAGCCTCAAACTGCTGAAGGAGAGATTCTCTCTGCCTTTGTATAAGGACACCTGACCCCAGTTACAGGGGCAGGGGGAGTCATGGCATGATCACTGGAGTGCCATCCCATTGATCATAGCCAGGGACACATTTAAATCACAACAGAGGATTATTATACAGATTTCAAAAAGAAGCAAGCTCACCATTTTTGGCAATATGGATAAAACTTGAGCAGATTATGCTAAACAACAGAACCAGACACAAGGACAAATTATACCTGGACTCACTTATATGTGGAATTAAGTTTTTAAGAAAGGCGAAAGAGGACTGATGAGATAGAGGACTGATGAGATAGCTCAGTGGGGAAGGGCGTTTGTGGATCAGATGCAAACCTGAGAACCTGAGCTCACTCTCAGGTCCCCCCACAAACACATAAACACACACAAACACACACATACACATAAACACACACAAACACACATACATACACATAAACACACACAAACACACACACAAACATACATGTACACACACACAGACACACACTCACATACACACACATAAACACAGAAACATAAACAGACACACACAAACATACATGTACACACACAGACACACACTCATATACACACACATAAACACAGAAACATGAACACAACACACACAAACACACACAGACACACACACAAACATACATACACAAACATACATAAACACACAGACACACACAAACAGATACACACACAAGCATATACACAAACACACAGACACACACAAGCACACACATTCAAACACACACACACAAACACACTCACAGATACACACACAAACATACAAACATAAACACACAAAACATACACAAATACACAGACACACACAAACACACACATGCAAACACACACAGATACACACAAGCATATACACAAACACACACATGCAAACACACACACAAACACACACACAGATACACACACACACAAACACACACACACAGAGCTGAACTCAGGCAGTAAAATGAAGGTTATCAGATGTCTAAGCTACTTTTCTGCTGCTGTGGTATAACACCAGGAGAAAGGCGGCGTATAGAAGCAAGGGTTTGTTTGGAGCTTGCAGTTTCAGAGGATCTAGAGTCCACTGCTGTGGTGATCTGAATATAACTGGCTCCCATAGGCTCATATATTTGAATACTTAGTCACCAGGGCATGGCACAGATTGAGAAGGATTAGGAGGTGTGGCCTTATTGGAGAAGGCGTGGCCCAGTTGGAGGAGGTGTATCACTGGGGGTGGGCTTTGAGTTTTCAAAAGCTCATGCCAGGCCCAGTTGCCCTCTCTGTTTGAGGATCCAGATCCAGCACCATGCCTGCCTACCACCACGCTCCCTGCCGTGATGTTGACTGGTAAACCTCCAAGGCTGTAAGCAAGCCCACAGTTAAGCACTTTGTAAGCATTGCCTTGGTCATGGTCTTCATAGCAACAGGACCGTGATTAAGACAATCACCATCATGGCACGTAACATGACAGCAGCCAGGCAGGAATGCACTGGAGCAGCAGCTGAGAGCTCACTTTATAACCCACAAGCAAGAGGCAGAGAGAGACGCTGGGAATGGTGTGGGTACTTTGAAACCTCGAATCCCAACCCCAGTGACACACTTCCTCCAACAAGGCCACAGCTCCTAACCCTTCTCCAAACAGTCCCACCAACTGGAGGCCAAACATTCAAACAGATGAGCCTGTGGGCATCATTCTCATCCAGCCCACAACACCAGATGAGGAAAAGAAGAACACGCACATCAAAAAAAGTGATGTTGCAGTAAAGAAAGAGGCCGCTGTCTTTATACACAGCGTAAGGACTAGTTAGAAGCCAGATTCTGCACACTGGAAACTTGCTAAAAGCAGATTTTAGGCACTCTTAATACACACACTGAAATGTTGGCCATATTAATGTTCTTGTTTTCAATAATCATTGTATAGTGTGTGTCTGTGTATGCATGAGTATATGTGTGTGTGCATGAGTGTGTGTTGTGAGTGTGTATGTGTGTGTGACTGTGTGCGTGAGAGTGTGTATGTGTAAGAGAGAGAGAGTGTGTATGTGTGAGAGAGAGACAGAGACAGACACACATAGAGAGAGAGAGAGAGAGAGAGAGAGAGAGAGAGAGAGAGAGAGAAGGGGATGTGCTTGAAAGCCATAGCCTACATGTGGAAGTCAGAGGACTGCTTGTAGGGAAACGTTCTCTCCCCAGTAAGCTCTCTCCTGCCATGTGAGTCCCCGGGGAGGGGCACTTAGGTCATCAGGTTGGGCAGAAAGCACCTTTATCTACTTGGCTATCTCCTCGGCTGCTAATGGACTCTCCAAGGCACTCTTGTGCCACACAGTTGTCTAATCCATCCTAGCTGACAATAAAATAGAAAGTGCCTAAGAGTTCTGCTTGGTGCTCTGGGATACATATTACCTGGGTACCTCAGAAACCATATAGATGGATCCTGTCCTGTCCTGTCCTGACTGAACAAGCTGTGACAAGAGTCACCCAACCTCTGCTCAGACATATACACTTACACATACACTCACATACTCTCACACTATCTCATGCACTCACACACTCATACATACACACTCACACATACACACTCACAACACACACTGTGTAAAAATTTAAAAATAAAATCAATTGCTTCGTATCCCCTTCACTCCTGCCGCGCCCAGCCTCCCCCTATCAGAGCACACAGCTCAGACACCACCACTCTCCTCCTGGGGTGTCCCACACTGTTTACTGAGACAAGTGGGGGTCCCCGTGGAAAATACTTTCCTTTGAGCCTCTGCTGACCTCCTAAGCAGAGACGCTCCATTGGCTTCATCAGGGGGTGAGAGAAAGGCTGAAGCCTTGAAAGGAAGCAGAACAGGGTTCCATTTACCTGGAGTGGTGCGCTCTGTAATGTCTATGCATCTGGCATCAATTACACCGGCAAACAATGCCCACAGTGCGTGGGCAGAGGAGCCCAAAGCGGAAGGCGGCAGTGTTGGAGTCAAGGTCTTCCTGTGATCCAGAGAGCACTGGGTAATGAAGTTGAAGCACATGGCAAGCAATGCTCTGCTCAGTGCACGCACGAGACACTTTGGATGATGTTTCTTCTTTTGACAAGGAGGAAACTGAAGTGGGCAGCTTCAGGGAGACCTCTGTCCCCAACCAAGACACGTGCTAAGTACCTGATCTGGGAATGTGAGCGCCTTCTCTGAAGGCATTGTCCCCAACAAAGGCTTCCTTCAGAGGCCTTTGCCTCGCTGCTTTCTCTCCCGAGGAGAACGTTGTGTTAATGGAATGCTCGGAGAGAGACATACCCTACCAGCAATTGGTCTGAAGTGTGGGGATATTCGAAGCAGAAATTCTTGTGCAGAGAGTGGAGTTGTCAGGAGAGGATGCCAGGATCTCGCTCAGGAGTGGAGCAGCTTTGTGCTAGGGGTGTAATGGCCACTGGGAGAGAGATGTATTAGGAAGTAATTGATGCAAACAAGCCCTCTCAAAGTCAAGGTTTTGTGTGTGTGTGTGTGTGTGTGTGTGTGTGTGTGTGTGTGCGTGGAATAAGGACTTGTTAGTTACACGTGTAAAAGTGTGAACATGGGTGTGCATGTAGGACAGGCACACGAGTGTGTGTAGATCCAGAGGCCAGAGATCGAGGCCCAGGGTCTTCCTCAATGCCTCCTGCCATGCCTCCTTCTCTTTTAGATGAGTTCTTTCCCTGAACATGGAGGCAACACATCATACATTTGTACCCTCAATGCCGGAGCTCCGGGGATCTGCCTGTCTCTGCTTTTCCAGCACTGACGTTACAAATGTGCCATGCCATACCGGGTCTTTAACACAGCACTAGGGACCTGAACTCAGGTCCTCTTGTTTCTACAACAGGCACTTTACTGGCTGAGCCATTGCTCCAGCCTAAATCCTGGGTTTTAAGTATCATTATCCTCACCCGAATGCAGGTTATCAGGCCCCTACTGCGCCTCTCCCTCACACCGTGGGTCTGCCCACTACTGTTTACACTGGCCACTGGACTGGAGTGGGAACAGCCACACATGGAGGTCTCTCTCAGCAATGCTCCCTGAGCCTTGGAGCACAAAAGGGTTGATTAAAAAAAAAAAAAGTTCCACGTATGGGGGGAGCATTCGGCAGTCCTGTAGTCTCAACACTTCAGCCATTTCTGGGTCTCTGAATTGCTCCTACCCACTACAAAAGGAAGTTTCTCTGACCAAGGTTGAGAGCAGGTCTAACCTATCAGTGTAAACATAATATCTAACCATTTAGCAAAATGGTGGCGTGCCATGGTCTTTGACCTGCCCAGCCATGAACTTTTGATGAGCTTGTTCAAACCAAGCATGAATCCCTTCTTCTGGAACAGACTCTAAATCCAATGACATTGGCGTTGGTTGCCACCATAAGCGTTGTGACACTATTGTGACATATTTCACCCATAGGCACGTCTGCCCCGGCAGGTCGGGACTGTAGCCTGCAGGGTCCAGGACTAGGTAACACTATGTCTGTTTCTTTTCAAGTTTCCACGTTAGTGCCAGGTTATTTTCTCTGTCCTGCCTTCAGCAGTGGGTCTCACCATGAAGTGACAGTGTCAAACTAAGACCAATGGTTGTTCTGAGGGCTTGACCCATAGGAAGGTATATCACGTGTCTAGCACTAACATTTTCTGTTAATAACCTGTGTTTTCAGGGACCAGCATTGTCCATCAATGCAGGAAACCTCTGTTCAAACTTCTTTAAAATTGTATTTTTATTTACTTAAATATATTTATATTTCAAAATTAGCATATAGGACTCAGTGGTTAAGAGCACTGACTATTCTTCCAGAGGTCCTGAGTTCAAATCCCAGCAACCACATGGTGGCTCACAGCCATCTGTAATGGGATCCGATGCACTCTTCTGGTGAATACTCATATAAATAAAATAAACAAATCTTTTTTTTTTTTAAGCATATAAAGTAGTACATAAAGCCTTTATATGTATCTTTAACTTTTCTTTTTTTGTTGTTTGTTTTTAGAGACAGGGTTTCTCTGTGTAGCCACGGCTGTCCTGAGACCAGGCTGGCCTCTAACCAAGTGCTGGGATTAAAGGCATTTGCCACTATCTTAGCTTTTAACCTGTTTCTGGTCTCTCTTCTACACCACTCACGTTCCCCCATCCCTGCTAAAACCCTATTGCCTCTACCTTTCATATCACACACATTCTAACAGTGTTTACTTACTGACCTCTACAGATGCCTCAAATTAAATCTACAAATCTCTCTCTCTCTCTCTCTCTCTCTCTCTCTCTCTCTCTCTCTCTCTCTCTCTCTCTCTCTCTGAGACAGGGTTTCTCTGTGTAGCCTGGGCTGTCCTGGAACTCACTCTGTAGACCAGGCTGGCCTCGAACTCAGAAATCTGCCTGTCTCTGCCTCCCGAGGGCTGGGATTAAAGGCGTGCACCACCACTGCCCAGCAAATCTACAAATCTCAAACTTCTGGGCCAGCCAGTGAGCTCAGCAGGTTAACGCACTTGTCACCAAGCCTGCTGACCCAAGTTCAATACCCAGGATTCACATGGAGAGAACCAAACTCTACAGATTGTCCTCTGATCTCTAACCAGTACTCATGCCTCGTCCACAGTAAATAAATAAATAAATAAATAAATAAATAAATAAATAAATGTAAAAAAACAAAAAACAAAACAAAAGACAAAATGAACACAGGAGCCATGGCTCAGTGGTTAAGAGCACTGGCGGCTCTGCCAGAGGACCCTGGTTCGATCCCCAGTATCCACATGGCAGCTCACAACTGTAACTCCAACTTTAGTGATGATCTGATGCCCTCTACTGGCTACTGCAGGAACTACACTCAGGAACGCATACACAACCGTTGCTACATTGCTACAAAGTCAGGTGGGCTTTGAGTGAGGCTGACTTTGTGCTCTCCTAACTTACTTGGTGTGACCTTAAACATGTCCATGTTCCTCTTCTCATTTGAAGAGGAGGTAGGGGTGTGTGTGTGTGTGTGTGTGTGTGTGTGTGTACAGAGGCCCAAGGAGACCAGAGGCACAGGATCCCTTGTAGCTAAGGTTATAAGTTGTGTGCCACTCAGTATGTGTGCTTGGGACCAAACTCTGCTCCTCTGCAAGAGCAGTATAAGAGCTGCGAGGAATCAAACGCTGCTCTTCACGTTAGCAGGGTAAGCATTAATTACAGAATGGTGGCTTTTTAGGGCAGACGTGGGCACAAGGGCATTTGGAGTTTGTATGTTGCAGGACCCAGATGTGAGCCAGGAAATATAGATAGCCAAAGGGAGGGCAGAGCCAGGGAAGGGGCTACGGCTTGATTTCAAGACAAAGGAAGGCTAAGATTGTGTGAATTGGGTAGGCGAGGGCTGCACACTGGTCCCAGAGGTTAGAACAAGGTGGGGCATTAAACCAGTTGCCTGCCAATGGCCAGAAGGATGCACATATGAAGGCTGTGGGCAGAGCAGAGGCAGGGGCCTGGCCATCCAGTGGAATGGATGAAGCCTGGGAAGAGGAGGCTTGAGTCGTCCATGGTTCATTTCTCATTCACAGCAATGCATCCTCTCTTCATACGATCCCAATGCCAAGCTGGCTTACAGTGCCACCACAGCTCCTTATGGGCTTAAATCCAGAGACCTGCAGGAGGCTGAAGCATGGGTGACCCCAAAGCAATAGCTCTGTACCCCGTCTGGATGAGGGCTCCCCTGTGCTGCAGAGATGGAGCGTCTTCTGTTAACTGTCCAGCTCATGTGCTCTGGCACCTCCTGAGACCCAAAGAGTGGACCTGCGTACAGGTGGCTGGGAGGAGAGGCAGAAGCGCAGGTCCGTAGGATTGCGAGATGCTCAGCTGGACAACTGCTAGCCTTACAAACATGAGAGCCTGAGCTGGAGCCCCAGACACCAGGCTATGTGCCGTGGTGCGCGCTTGTAATCCCAGGGATACTGAGGTAGTGGTGCGACTGTGGGGCTTGCTGGCCAGCCAGCCCGGCTTGCTTAGAGAGCTGGAGGCCAACCAAAGCGCATGGCTCCTGAGGACTGACACCTGATGTCAGCCTCTGTGTGTGTGCATGGAGTGTCTGTGTGTGCGCGTGCATGCGCACACCTGTGCATATGTGTGCAAACAGAGAGGGGGGAGTAGAAGGAGAGGAGACAGACAGACAGACAGACAGACAGACAGACTAAGCAGCATTGGGAAGGGACAAAAGCCATTTGTGTCCTCATGCCTCTCACTAAACCTCCAGTGTCCAGACCACAAAAGTCCCTACAACCTCCTTCCAACTCCATTCTTGAATAGGCACAAGGCCCTCCACTCCCCCCCCCCTCTTTTCCCCACTAAATGCACTCAATAAAATAAGCACATAGGCGGAGTGCTACAAAACAAGTGTCACCTTGGTCCTGTGTTCAAGGCCTGTCTGCTGTGCCCTATAGGCACGCCATTGTCATCCAAAACCCCCAGAGAAATGAGCTTGATGGAATCTGTTTCCACTGAATGGGGACCGTGCTTGTCCGCTGCTTTCAACAAAAAACAGCTTTCTAGGGTGCGTTCTCTCGCCTCCAGCAAATTCCTCCTCCTCTCCATAAAAGGCTCCTTTCTCCCCTCGCTGCAGATCCTCTGTGAGTGGCATTATGCGGAGCTCGCAGCCGGGGAAGCTTCTGGTGACCTTTGTCTTAAGGAAGCGCTTCAGCGTGTGATAATAGCCTACCCAGCGGCTATCTCCCAGTTGCTTAACCTTCAGGCACTGTGCTGGGGAGAGGCCACGCTTAATGGACTCCCGTTCAGAGCGAGATGGAGTGGGCTCAGCTGAAAACCAACACTTCTGCTGCCACTGAGCCGTGTGCAATGGCCTGATAGGCTGTGGGCATCTGTGCAGACCTGAAGGAAGAAGGCTGCTGCCCTGAACCAGCTGCCTCACCTGTGCAGGTGGGACAAAGCAGTCTCGCTCCAGCAGAGAGCCTGGTAGGTGTCACGGTTGGAATCTGAAAATGTCCCCCACAGCTTCTGTTTTAAACACTTGTTTCTCTCCCAAAGGCATTATTTTGTGAAAGCAAAAGGGGGTCTCCAGGTTATATGATGGTTACATCCTGGCCCTAGCTCCAGCCCCACCGTCTCTCATACCTGATCCAGTGTAAACAGCTACCAAGAGCTCCTGCTACCACAAACGGACGGTTCTGCTGTTCCATCCTCACCACGATGGACTGAAACCCTCTGCACCCCTGAGCCCACACCAGCCCTTCCTGCTGACAGTTCTGACGCTGAGACTGTTAGTGTCAACTGCCAACTTGACAAAGCCTAGAGTCACCTGGGAAGTGAGTCCCAACGAGGGATTGTCTGGAGAGAATTGTGGGTGTGTCCATGGGGGATCACTGGGATTATATTAATGGATGTGTGAAGATCTGCCCATTGTGGGCAGTAGCATTCCCTAGGTTTGGGCTCTGGATGTCCAATGTAGGAGAGGGCTGCGCAGGAGTAAACGTGTCTGCATTCATTCCTTCTCTGCCTTGACTGTGGCTGCTTCAAGCTCCTGCCTCGACTTCCCTGCAACTAGACTGTAAACAAAATAGGCTCCTTTCCCCTTAAAGTTAGTTCTGCCAGGATATTTTATCACAGCAAAAGAAAAAAGAAAAAAAACTGGGACACAACAGGAACCCAGGGAAGGATCCGGGTGTTGCATATAACAGATGTGTGACTGGTACAGAATCACTGGTGGGTCTTCCACACGAGAACATTTCTCCCTTTGGCCCATTTCCAGGAAGTAACACCCTCCCTCCCTCCGCCATGCCTACACAGTGCTGGGGAACTGGCTGCTCTGTCCTAGCCTCTGTTGGAAGGGTTGAACTGGGAGCTTCCTCCTTCTTCCTCCTCCAGGGCAAAGCCAATCTGAGAGCATCCTAGTCCAGGGTCAGTGTATGTTCATCAGGGTTTGTCTTCCTCTGTCAGTGGCTCCCCAAAACCACCTGTCTCAGTCGGGGGTTTCTATTGCTGGGATAAAACACCATGACCAAAAATCAACTGGGGAGGAAAGGGTTTACCCTGCTTTCCCCCAAAGGAAGTCAAGGCAGAAGCTCAAACAGGGCAGGAACCTGGAGGCAGGGACTCGAGCAGAGGCCATGGAGGGGCGCTGCTCACTGGTTTGCTTGCTCATGGCTTGCTCAGCCTGCTCTCTTGGAGACGCCAGGACCACCAGCCATGGGGTGGCTCCACCCACAATGCTCTGGGCCCTCCCCCCCTTGATCACTAGTTGAGAAAATGCCTTACAGCTGGATCTCATAGAGGCACCTTCCTCTCTGATGACTCTAGCGTGTGTCAAGTTGACCCATGTAACCAGCCAGGACTGAGATGGAATGTACTCACTTGTTTTAAATCCCCTTTTCTTTTGTAGTAAGAGTTAGATGTGCTGGGTGGCGGTGGCGCACGCCTTTACTCCCAACACTCAGGAGGCAGAGGCAGGTGGATCTCTGAGTTCAAGGCCAAGCTTGTCTCTAGAGTAAGTCCAGGACAGCCAGGGCTACACAGAAAAACCCTGTCTCAAAAAGCCTACTACTACTAATACTAATAATAGTAATAAAATAATCATGTTATATGTATAACTAAATAAGATTTTTTTTCTTATAAAGAACAACCTAAAACAGACAAAAACAGTTATACAA
The DNA here is from genome assembly GCA_902729485.2 of Mus minutoides. Taxonomy (NCBI): domain Eukaryota; kingdom Metazoa; phylum Chordata; class Mammalia; order Rodentia; family Muridae; genus Mus; species Mus minutoides. The sequence goes on along the minus strand of LR749745.1, from coordinate 188,175 downwards.
CTGTCCCAGCATTCACCACACTTCTTCACGTCCTGCGTGTGTGGTCTTCTGGCCTCTGTGCATTCTAAGTAAACTAACCAAGTAGAACATGTTCACTTTTTAGAAGATTCAGCCCTATATTTTGGGGGGGGGTGCAGGGTGCATAGGCTTGCTGTTGTAGACAGGATGGTCTTAAATCTGGGATCCTCCTGCCTCAGCATCCTGACTGCTGGGATTACAAGTGCATTTACCTGGCTTGGCCCCAGTTTTGAATAAGATGTGTTACCCCCAAAATGAAGGCAAGGTAGCCCCGCCTGTCACTAACCGGTCAAGACAGTCTTGAGACCACCACGGTCTCTTGCTGGGCCTCAGTTTCCCCAGGCATGTGGCTGAATGATAACCTGGAGATTCGACTCCACCACACAGGAATTGGTACGGTTGCTGGTGTTGATTGGCTACACAAACATCCATTGGGAAGTCTCTGGGTCAGCTTTGATGTTTACCTGCCCACAGAGCCAGCATCTGCCTGCTGGGAAGAAGCCTTTGTGTGCAGATTCTTGGAGGATAATAAGTCCTTTTCTTACCCAGCGGCACATTAGGGTAAGATGACTATAATTTCTTGTCTGCAAGGACAGGCTGCTTCAAAAGCAGAATCCCTCCTCGCAGGAGCATAGGAGGGACAACAAAAACTCGCTCGAAATTAGAGGGAAGAAAGGACTGCTTGGGCAGAGCTATTTTGGATATTTTTCTGTGATCCAGATTGTTTAGGAAATAGGAAATGTGCATTGTCTGCTTTGAAAACCCATCAGGAAATGATGAAAACCCCTGAATTCCTGTATAATCAATCACCTAAAATGTACAAATTACACACGCCGTGAATGGGAATAAACCTATTACAAGGGGCTCGTTCGAAATGAAGTAAAAGTTTAGACCCTCTTTGTTGGGGTGCTAAGTAGGGTTTTGAAAGTGAAATCCCTTAAATAGACACTGCTATATTATCGTGGGGGAGGAAACTGTCAACAGACGTCTGGGTGTTTGCTTTTCATTTGTATTGATGAAGCAATGCGGCAGTCGCGTTAGAAATCCCTTAGTCTGACTGTCCGAATCGTCCGACAATTATTACCGTTTTTTTTGCATGCTTTGTTCTAGCGCACGTCAAGCACAACATAAATGCTATCTGTGTCATGGCTCTCTTTTATTCCTCGGTCACTCATCATAAATTCCTCCCAGCGGCGGCGAGGCTCTTTATTATTGTAATTGTTCAAAGCTGTGTAATATTCCCATCAGCAGAAAGAGGACAGCCCAGGTAGCCATTCCACGAGAAGCAGAAGTCTGACTTTCTCTCCTGTGTTTATATCTGTGCTCACCAAGCTTTGGGGATGTGTTGTCTTCTCGCTGCCACTGTTTTTATTGTAATCCACACTAGCTTCAAACTCGCGCAACCCTCCTGCCTCAGCCTCCAGAATACTGGAGATACAGTGTACACCAGCACACTCAGCTGACATGTCCTTGGCTCCTGATTTAGTTCCAGGAGTTGGGCTTACTGAGTCAAAGGCTGTGTGTGTGTGTGTGTGTGTGTGTGTGTGTGTGTGTGTGTGTAGGGGGTGTTTATCTATGCACATTTTGTTGTTGTTGTGCTGGCCAGGGAAGGAGCTGGAGCCTAGGTAGAGTTGGTCTGCCGGCTCCCAAGCATCCTGCCTTCTGGCCAGGGTGGCTAATGCACTCACAGATGGGAGAGAAGTTTCCCAGGGGAAGGCACCATGCCCTCAGAGCCTGGCTGCCCGAAAGCACGCCTCTAGGGCTTCCTAGAGCCTCTGAGCTGGTCTGGAGGATTCCAGGTCCTGAGTTGAGTTCCCCACAGGCCCTACAGGTTGTTCCGCTGAGCACTGTGGGTGGAGGAGGGGTGAGAGGGCCAGAGCCAAGCAGGGGCAGGTCTGTCTATGTTCAGGCTGGCCATGGTTGCTGACTTTAACTAACCAAGCCTTTGTCCCTTGTTTGGGATACATCCGACTCACATCTCTCCTCAAAAGTCAGCATCCAGACCTGTGTGCCTGTGCCCTGGGTCTCCACAAACACCTGACACAACCACATGATCTCCCGAAGCAACTTGGCCCATGATTCTTGGTATTGGCTGGTGTTGTGTGTCCACTTGACACACGCTGGAGTTATCACAGAGAAAGAAGCCTCCCTTGAGGAAATGCCTCCATGAGATCCAGCTATGGGACATTTTTTCAGTTGCTGACCGAGGGTGGGAGGGCTCATTGTGGGTGGTGCCATCACTGGGCTGGTAGTCTTGGCTTCTATAAGAAAGCAAACTGAGCAAGCCAGGGGAAGCAATCCAGTAAGCAGCATCCCTCCATGGCTTCTGCATCAGCTCCTGCTTCCTGGCCTGCTTGAGTTCCAGTCCTGACTTCCTTTGGTGATTGTACTGGCTAGGTTTGTGTCAACTTGACACAGCTGGAATTATCACAGAAAAAGGAGTTTCAGTTGGGGAAATGCCTCCATGAGATCTAGCTGTGAGGCATTTTCTCAATTAGTGATCAAGGGCCCCTTGTGGGTGGGACCATCTCTGGGCTGGCAGTCTTGGGTTCTATAAGAGAGCAGGCTGAGCAAGCCANAGCAAGCCAAGGGAAGCAAGCCAGTAAAGAACATCCCTCCATGGCTTCTGCATCAGCTCCTGCTTAAGTTCCAGTCCTGACTTCCTTTGGTGATGAACAGCAGTATGGAAGTGTAAGCCGAATAAACCCTTTCCTCCCCAACTTGCTTCTTGGTCATGATGTTTGTGCAGGAATAGAAACCCTGACTAAGACAGTGATGAACAGCAATGTGGAAGTGTAAGCTGAATAAATGCTTTCCTCCCCAACTTGCTTCTTGGTCATGATGTTTGTGCAGGAATAGAAACCCTGACTAAGACAGCCCTCCTTCTCCAAACCCCTCCCAGTCGCTCTTGTTCTTCCCTTGGCTCCTATGAGACGCCCTGAGCCCATGTCACCCATGTTCTGCATGGAGGTGACAGAATATTTGGGTCAAATCCCAGCCCTGACATCCACTGACAGGTGCCTGGTGGTCTCTCTCTCCGTACCCCTTTTCCTCACCTCTGCGGAGGAAAGGAAAATTGCTGCTTTGGTTGAAAGAGAGCACAGTAGGTCAGATATCAGCTCCATACAGGTTGTCACTCCCTATCTGTCCCTTCCTACAACTGGGACTACCAAGTGGAGAAAGTGGATCACATCATCACATCAGCCACAGCCGATGAGCAATTGGGGACCCTGGAAAACAACATGGGCGAAGATGGAAATCCCTGTTCAGATGCCAAGAGAGGAGACAGAGAGAGAGAGAGAGAGAGAGAGAGAGAGAGAGAGAGAGAGCCCTTTGCTTTTAGAGATTAGAAGAGAAGCCATCTCCCTTCAGCCAAGAGGAAAACCAACCCAGCCCCTCTCAGTTTACCCGAAACCTTTCCCTATTTTCAGTTTCGATTGGATGTGTCAGAAGCTGACATTTTTGCAAGCACCGAGAACCCGGCGTCACTTTGAAAACTTGCAAGTGGAGAGGCATCATGAGGTAGCCAAGACTCGCTCTGCGCGCAGATGGCCATGATTAGGTGCCAGTTCGCCAGTTCGCAGAGAAGCTTGGAATCTGCAGAGGCGGAGGGCAGCTGGCTGCGAGGCTGCAGGCAGTCCAGGCAGTGGGGGGGGGGGGGATGAACTGTATGGCAGGAGGACACTCTCCCAGGCCCAGGCCACACCCCTTGGGGGTGCAGGTGACTGGTCACAGAAGAGAGGCAACCTAAGCCTGGGAAGCATCTCATCTCCAGGCAAAACGGTTTCTCCTACTTGTCCTTGGCTTCTGCAGGGGCTGAGGCTATGTGTGGTCTCTTGCCAACCACATAGCTGTGTGACAAGCATCACATCTCTGGTTCGTGTTCTCATTGGGAGACAAAGAAAGAAGTATGGGCCTGAGGAAGCAAGAACCCTGCCTCTCAGGGTTTCTTCGTGGAGGAAGGTGATCTTATCGGAAGAGGCCCTTAAAAAGACAAAGACTTGTTCCTGAATTCCCTGCATTCAGTGGTGCAGAAGTGCCCAGAGAGAACGAGGACTTCCCAACTGATGAGAGAGCAGAGTAAACCTCTGTTCAGCTATCCTGGGGGTGAACTCATCTGAGACCTGGAGCTCAAAGATCAGCACATACCAGCTCCTTAAATACAGGGTGGGGGCTGGGGCCTGACGTGGCGAGGCTTAGAGAGAAGAGGGTATGATTCCATGTAGCCTACAGAGAGGTGTCAAGGCAGAAGGTATGATCAGTCTGAATGGGCTTATAGCTGGAGGCGGGAGGGGACCCCAGGCTGGAAAGGGGTGGCAGGAGACCCCTCAACAACTGAGAGGCTGTGAAGGCAGATACTGCTTGCAGCTCCCTCCTGTATCCCAACTGTCCTGCAGAAAGGCCTGGTCTTTGCATAAAACTGTTCTTATCCAGGCATAAGCATAGTCCCTGCTCCAGCCTTGTTGGCCAAAGGTGGGAAAGAGGATATCTCCTTCTCCTTCTCTTTCTCCTTCTCTTTCTCCTTCTCTTTCTCCTTCTCTTTCTCCTTCTCTTTCTCCTTCAATGGTCCTCCTCTGAGGCAGGCCCAGCTCATTGAAGTAGCTGTGTGAGGTACCACACCAATGGGTTCAGGAGATGGGGGACAGATCAGAGGGTTCAACTCTTAACCCACCAGGACACTGCTTAGTAGGCCACACCCAGGCCATTACTACACACCTCCTTATGCTGTGCACCCAGGCCATTACTACACACCTCCTTATGCTGTGCCCGTCGGTAGCTCTCAGGTGCCAGCAGGAAGAAATGATGACCTGTGTGTGCTTATAAGGTATACTGGGGCTGGGGAAGTGGCTCAGCTGTTGAAGAGCCTACTTCGCAAGCATGAAGACCCAAGTTCGAATCCCCGGATGCTATGTTAAAAAGCCAGGCATGGTGGCACATGTTATAATCTCAGCCTTGGGGAGGCAGAGATGGGAGGGTCCCAGGGGCCAGCTGGCTAAACAGCCCAACCCACTGAGTGAGCTGAGGGCCAGCAGGAGACCCTGCCTGAGGAACGGCTGACCTCTGGTCTCTCCATGCATGCAGGCACAGGTATGTGTGCTCACAGCGAGACACACACACACACACACACACACACACACACACACACACACACACATGGTGTGTAAGGGCACACACCTGTAATCCCAGCACTTGGGAGGTGAGGCAGGAGGATTGCTGTGAATTCAAGACTAGCTTAGGCTACAGAGTAAGACTCTGTCTTTGAGAAGGAAGAAAAGAAGGAAGAAAGGAAAAAAAAAACCTCTCCCTGAAGATAAGCACTGTTGGTCTACAATGCTGTGTATCTCCTGCTGGAATACAGATGTCTTTCTGTTTGCACCCATGAGGACTGAGTATGGGGGGGGGGCGTACTATTTCTGTGTAGGTTTTTCTAAAGCATCCTTACCCCTGAAGGGGGCCTACCTCTCCTCAGGTGTGAAATAACAAAAGATCCAGTCACCCCCCCCCCCCTTTCCTACTCCTGATCTGTTTGTCTTCAGGCAAGTCACCTACCCTCTCTGTGCCTTCTGAGATAGTTACTTCACACTGCTGCTGCTGGCGTTGGGTGAACATCAGTGAAAGGGGAGGTGACGCCCAAGGGTGGCCCCTACAACAGAGGAGACACCTAGATCATTTTTATCTGATCCGAACTCTGTGATTGCTCCTACCCGCCAAAAGCAAACATCACACGGAGACTCAAGAAAAGAGGACTGTTGGCCAATCGAAAGTTCAAGAGAAGCTCTGACTCTATATAATGGCATGGAAAGACTCAAGGTGAGAATTGGCGGTGGGGGGCGGTTCAAAGGAGTATGGGGTTAGCGAGGCACCAACCAGCCCCTCACTGATAGCATTAATCAGTAACAGTCATGACCGGATGTGTCAGCGGTTGCTAGGGGTTGGACATCCAAGCGTTGTCTCAGTGTGAGTCCTTCAAGGCTCACACACCCTTGGAGCCCCACTTGGTGATACTCAGTGCTAACCTGAATAGGATAGATCTTCCTAGATTTCTGAGCCTTCCTGGCCTCGGGAGCTTAGCAAATTGCACAGAGGAGACAAACTGAGGCAGAGCAAACAGAAGCCTGGCCCCATCGAACCAGATTGTCTTCCAAATGCAGAAATCCTTCCCCAGGCCCAACTTGGCCCGGATGTCTAGATTTGGGGAGAAGTAGATCTCATCTTGTCCTAATCCGAAGGAAGCGGCTTTCACTTCCTCTCACAAGCACGGTTCCTCCTTGTGCACTGAACATACACACATCCCTCCTGCTGGCCCCGTTCCCCAGCCTGGGCGCACGCTGCAGGCTGTTGGCACGTGTGTTTAAATAAACGCCCATCCTCCAGATCCCTGCAGACCTAGCTAAGCATTTGCCTGCAAATGGGGGCTTGTGAACCTTCACCTGTCCTCTAACTCCTTTCCCACAGTTCCCTTCCTGCATCTGCAGAAACTTGGACCGTTGGTTTTTCCCTGCCTCTCTCACAGAACTCTGTAAAAAGCCGCTGCTAGCCCTAGATGCTTCCTGTGTCAATGGCCTGTCTGTTGAGCTGCGTTTCTAGGCCAGGGTGATGGGATGGAGGCGTCTCATCTCTTCTGGACCAGGTTCTGCACCACACATTCGCATGTAGCGCTTTCCATTGTTTATAACGGTCCTAGGTTAAGTATTAATGGTCTCTCACAGGCACCACAGACACACACAGGGGAGGGACAGTGGTCTGAAACGAAAAGTGAGCCCCCCCTCTCACAGCCTCTTTAAGGCAGAGCTTCGATTTTTGTGACTTTCATTGTGGTCATCTTCTAGCAGGCTCCACAAAGGCTCCAGTAGGGCTTCCTAGCAGATGTTTGTTGACTGACTTACAGAAAGAAAGAAAGAAAGAAAGAAAGAAAGAAAGAAAGAAAGAAAGAGAGAAAGAACAGAAGATTGAATGAGCAAACGTCCATTTTCCAAGAGTGCTGTGGAGAGGGAGCGGCCTGGAATAGTTTCAATGTCTTACTTAGAAGCATTGCCTTGATGAGAGGAACGCCTGTGAGGAGAGTCACTGTGTACCGCAGACAGGGCTCACACCTCTCACAGCGCTGATGTGGTGGTGGCAACATTGTAGCTTGACCCTGCCAAATCACAAGCCATGGACCACCTCTTGTTTCCCCTGACTATTAATGGAGTGGCATCTGCTACATTAGACCCGGTACCTCCCACAGCCTATGCACAGAGGTGAAGGCTTGCACATGCCTTAACAAACATGCAGACACAATGAATGTCACGCTTACACAGAGAGGAGGGCGGGAACACACTTCTGATGATGGCTGAATTTGCAAACATGGCTGACTGAATCAGCACGCCATCATCTGGCACGGGTTGTCCGTGATTTCTCTGGCTTCTCCTGGAGGTGCCAGCCTCCAAGAGGAGCTGCTACAATTTTCTTGGTAGAAGAAAGCTTTGAAGTCACCACCCATCCTGCCCTGTTGCAAACCTGTCTAGGTTCCCAGAGGATAAGTAACGGAGCTAGCAAGTGGTCTATCCCAGTCCCCGGGTCTCCTGCTGGCTGGCTGCAGGCCTCTGTTGAAGTGGCAGCCTATAGAGGATCAATTTAGCTTCAGAGTGGTGCGCATCCATGTTCAGGGAACCCCAGGCTCCCCTCCAAATGACAACAGACTGATTTTAAAGTGTTTCAGTGTGGTACTGCTATTTGCGGCGAGTGGATAAGCTAAGTTCCTGTAATTTCCCCGTTAGGAACTGGCCCTATGAAAACAAGGCAGGAATGTAGACAAAAATTTATGTGGCAAGGAGATAGGAAGATGGCGCAGCCAATCAAGTGATTTCTGTACGTGCCTACAAACTTGAGTTTGGATCCCTAACACCTGAATAAAAAGCAGAGCACAGAGACACACATCTGTAATCTCAGGGCTGGGAGGGGAGTCAGGCAAAGCCCTGAAGCTCACTGAATGGTCTAATCAAATCCATAAGCTCCAGTGAGAGACTCTGTCAAATAAAAAAAAAAAAAGATGGTGAAGTAACTGAAGAAGAAATCTGGTAGCAACCTCTGACCTCAATATGTAAATGCGCGCGCACACACACACACACACACACACACACACACACACACGTACAAGTCTACGTGAACACCTACACACATATACACATGCGCATGAGCAAAGATTGCTGCATCGAGGTATTAATTATCACATCCTCTATAACAAGAAAAAGAGAAGCAACTTCACAAAAGAAGAGAGTGAACTATTAGACCAGTGGTTCTCAACCCACCTGTTGCCACCCCTTGGGGGGAGGAGCTCAAATGACCCTTTCACAGAGGTCGCCTAAGACCATGGGAAGACACAGGTATTCACATCATGATTCATAACGATAGCAAAATTACAGTTAGGAAGTAGCAACAAAATAATGTTATGTCTAGGGGGAGGGGGAGTCAGTCTTCTCTCATAGAGACAGAGAACCAAACTAGGACTTGGGTTTCTTTCTTTCTTTCTTTCTTTTTTTTTTTTTTATTTAACCCACAGCTCCATTTTCAGCTCCATTTTCTTTGTTTTTCCCCCTTGTTCTGGCCAACCCCGCTCGCTCTGCTCGACCCTGCTCGCTCCGGCCGGCTCTGCTCACTCCACTCGGCTCCACTTGCTCCGGTTGACCCCGCTCGCACCGGCCGTTCGGCTCCGCTCGCTCTGGCCAGCCCCACTAGCTCCGATTGGTCTCTCCAGTCCAAGAATTCCTTCCTTCCTTTCTTTCTTTCTTTCTTTCTTTCTTTCTTTCTTTCTTTCTTTCTTTCTTCCTTCCTTCCTTCCTTCCTTCCTTTCTTTTCTTTTTTTTTTTTTTTTTTTTTTTTTTTTTTTTTTTTTTTTTTTTTTTTTTGGATTTTTGAGACAGGGTTTCTCTGTGTAGCCCTGGCTGTCCTGGAACTCACTTTGTAGACCAGGCTGGCCTCGAACTCAGAAATCCACCTGCCTCTGCCTCCCAAGTGCTGGGATTAAAGGCGTGTGCCACCACGCAGGGCTCTAAGGATTCGTTTCTTACTATTCTTCATAAGTACGCTGTAGCTGACTTCAGACGCACCAGAGGAGGGCGTCAGATCTCATTATGGGTGGTTGTAAGCCGCCATGTGGTTGCTGGGATTTGAACTCAGCACCTTCGGAAGAGCAGTCGGATGCTCTTACCTACTGAGCCATCTCACCAGCCCCGGACTTGGGTTTCTTGTGGGAGTGGATCAGTTCTAAGGAGTGTGTGTGCACGTGTACACAGTCACTCAGCCCTTTGAGCCTCGCTCTTCCATGGGCACCCACTCCTTCTTCCTCCTGTCTGGTTTAAAAGTGACATTGCTACAGTGTGTGACCCATGTCACATGCTCCCTCCGACTCACAGATGTTCATTCTCCCTCCGGAGTTAGAGATCAAGAGAGACCTGTTTCCTTTCTAGAGACGCAGTGTGTGTATACAGCCAGAGAGAACAGGCTAAGACACCGGGCTGAGGTCAGGCTGCCCAGCTGCCTGCCTTGACGCCTAGCTCTCTCTGTGGCTCCACGGCAGATTCTGCTCTTACCTTTTAATAATAATAATAATAATAATAATAATTCTCCACCCAACTCTCTTCCTCTTTTCCACTTATATACTCAGTGCTTGCGAATGGCAGAATAGCAGATCGTGTGTGTGTGTGTGTGTGTGTGTGTGTGTGTGTACATGCAGTATTATTTACCCCAGTCCAGTTAAATAATAATAATAGCAGTTTCTGGTGGTCACTTTCAGTCCTTGCCCCATAGAGACAGTGTCTCTGTTCTCAGAGTTTCAAAGTGACACCTGGAGGCTCCACCCACCCGGCAAGTCATCCCTTTTACCTCAAAGAGACACTGTGCTTTCCTTCAAGTTTCCTGATAACACAGGCTCCCATTTCCACCTCAGAGTCTCCAACTTATTCATCTCTGCAAAAATCTCTTTGCATATAAGAGACTATTCACAGGTCCCTGAGACTATGGCCTGGGTGTCTTTGCGGGCTGTGGTCCAGCCTGCCACAGGGGCTAGTCAAAGTTCAGAGTTCTACTGACTCATACCCATCCTTAGGCAGTCTTAGAACAGACCCATCGAAGGTGTGTAAGGCTTTTTGTTTTCTAGTGGAAAAAAAAAAGAGTAGTTCTCTCAAATTAATATGTGCCCCTAGACATTAATATCTGCTCATGCACATGCATGTACACACACACACACACACACACACACACACACACACACACACGGTCTACACGGAACAAGCACTGATTATATAAGAGGAAAAGAGGAAGAGAGCTGGGTGGAGAACTGCTGTGAGCCGAGACTTGCATTTCAAACCCAGTCCAGTTAAAATGTTTGACACCAAGTGACGTGGACGTTCGTGGGGAGGGCAGTGCACTTGTGCGTCTCTGGGGTGTCACTGGGTGTTTTTGTTGCCTTGCTAAATATTCATGGATGAATATGAAGAGTATGCTCTCTTTCAAACTGACAGAGGTCAGGTAAGGCTTATCCAGGGGTCTCCCTCTGTGTCCACGATTCTGAAAAACTGTCTAGTAGGGCGGGGGGAGGGGCTATGTAGAAACAGCACCATAAACAGTAGAGTGTCTCGATACCTTGAGCTCCTCTTTGACTAAGTGCCCCCAGTGGACATCGGCTGCTGGCTTGACCAGTGTCCCTGTGTCCACAGAGGACGGTGCTATGACAGCAGCAGACTTTACTTAGGGCCCTGAGGAAGTGTGCAGTGCCTGAGCCTGTGTCCACTGGAGGAACTTCCGAAGTTTCTAGTGAGGGCCCCTGAGGAAAGAGCTGAGACTCTCTCTGCCAAACCCCGAGGCCTTTTGCCTAAAGACCCTATACCTGCCACGCCTGAGGACCAGTTGCCACTGGACGCTCAAGCTCACCCCAGTTCCCTCTCACGTGTCCAGATGAGCCCCAGACTGCCTTTCCATATGGGGACCAGGCCTGCCATTTCCAGGAAGAGCATATGTCCAGGATGAACCGGTCCTTGTAAAGCCCAGCAACTGGGCAGCACCCCCAGGTACAATTTTGAGGTCCTTCCTGGGCAGTAGCCCTCAGCGACACCACGTTGGTTCACTGTAAAGCTCCCGCCTCTCCTTCCTGTGGGGCAAACTCGTGATGCCCCAGCCTCAGCAACACCTAGAAAATCCTGAAATCCCTGTGAGTTTTGATGAGGGATGATACTCACCAGGAAGTTTTGCCTGAGCGAGCGCCTAACCCTGGGACCACAATGTGACGGGAGAGAGGAGGACCTTGGCTCAAGACAAGGTCTGCATTGCGTGTGTCTTTGTGGTACATTTGTGTGTGCGCACTTGTGCATATGAACTGATGTAAGTACACGGTGTACACGTGCGTATGGAGGCCAGAGGCCAACCTTGAGGTTCCTTCTCTAAAGGAACAAGACTGATTACAGGATTTCTTAGTGGCTTACAGGCTGTGCTCCAGGTACCCCAGCAACGGCTGCATCATGCTGGGAAGGCCAGGGATCTAGTAGTTGTTCAGTCCATGAGGCTGGGATGTCTCTGAGGACCTAATTTGGCACTGGGTTCCTCTTAGATTCCTAAGGAGCTGCTGATCTTTAGTCTACATTAGAATCCGGAGGAAGCCGGATTTAATATCATCCAAAGCAACATGAGAGCGAGCTTGCCAGAGAGAGGGAAGACAAGCAGGGAAAGGTCAAAGGTCCCCTTTTAGCTGGGCTGTCACTAGGAGGTGTGGCGCAAGATTTAGATCTCCCTGCTTCAGACAATCTGAGTAAGAATTAGCTCACTCAGGGAGTGCCTAGAAACTGGGGTTCACCTTACTCCAGCTGCAGTCAAGCTGACAACCATGGTTAGCCACCCCAATCTCCACCTTGCCTGCTCAGATGGGCTCCCTCATTTTAACCTGGAACCTGAAGATTAGACAAGACTGATCGGCCAGCCGGCCAGCCCACCCCAGGGATGATCCTCCTGTCTCAGCTCCCCAGTGCTGGGGTGGGGGTGGGGGTGGTTTACAATCACAGGCTGACACATTCAGCTTTTTAAATTTGGGTTCTGGGGATTGAGCTCAGGTCCTTTTGCCTGTATGGCAGGCACTTTATAGACTGAGTGTTGGGCCCCATGTTGGCTCTGGTTTGGGCCTTGAGGACAAACCCCAGCCTGGCTCCAGTTTTGAGACCCGTCAGAAAGAGACTGATGTATGGGGTGACTCAGTAAGACCTGTTTGGCCTTGTCTCTGCCCCGCTGTTGCTGATGTAGAGCTTTGCCATTGGCCCTGTCAGTCCCTCCATACCCTCTGTCACCCTTCCTGGACTTCTACATCATCTTACCCCACCAAAACTCCCCCTCTGTCGCGATTTGGGCTGTAAAGCGTGGTGGAAGCAAATTCCTCAAACCCGGTGGAAAAGGTTCTAATACTTTTATTTATTCATAAATGACAAAAGCAAATAAACGGTAAAACGGGCCCACGTTCATTCATTCACACAAACTCTCTCACTAACCTTTCCAGTCTGGCAGGTGTATCCTTACCTCCCGCTGGCAAGTAGCAAGGTTGTTCCTTGCTTCAGGTCCTCTGGAGCTGACCCGAGTCGTCCGTCGTGCAGGCTTTGCTGTCTAAGCAGCGGATGTCCACGTCCATGTGGGGTCTATGCAGATTTATTTCTCCACCAGGCTCTCGGGAGTTGAGCAAATTTTGCCATGCCAGACCGGAGTTTTTAAGCTAAAATCAGCCAATTATAACTAGGGCGTTCCACACATTATTTCATGCACTTCTTTTTTACTTGCACGCACACACGCTCTCTCTATGGCCTGGTTTTCATAGTTATCTGGGGCCGGCGGCCGAGGGCGGGTCCATGCCGTTGCTCTGCCTCGAGCTCAGGGCAGTGGACGTGCGTTCTTTATCATCCTCATCCACTAATTCTGCCCGGTATCTGCAACCTCGGGAAGCACAGCCTTGGCGGCCCCTCTGCTGGCAATTTCCACAGCTTCTGGAAAAAATGCCCTCTGAGGCTGTGTTCTTTACGCCCTCCCGATGTTCCGGCATCAGCTAAAGTTGAGTTCCTGCTTCAACAAGACTCCTGGCCCAGTGTGTTTCTTTTGGGCCGGCTACACTTGCCATCCTGCTCAGCCCCGGAGAGAGAGACCAGGACCTCTCTCCTCTCGCAGGGACCTGCCGGCAAGGAGCCGGCAACTGAGCCTTCGCTCCACCACCATGTTGCCTCTTTGTTGTGCCAGAAACCCAGAGGTGATGGGAATAAGTTAGCTAGGCCTCTCATGGCCTCTGCCGATCCTGGCTTTCCCAGACCTTGTGAACACACAGGACTCCAGGGCTATGAACTAGACTGGAACTATGTACAGTGTCCTCTAGGTAGACAAGCAGCAACAGCTGATGACCAAGTATTCTACCATAACTCCTCCACCGTGAAGTTGATGCCTGAAACCACTGAAGATGGCAGAACCTTCCCTGTGTGCTCATCTCTGAATGAGAGCATGTATAGGCATGTTCATGGACTGGGGTTGTCTAGGCATGTGTGAGTACCCTAGTTAGTGTGTATGTGTGTGTGTGTGTGTGTGTGTGTGTGTGTGTGTGTGTGTGTGTAAACTAAGTAAACTTTGGGTGTCAAGAACTTAAAAATTCCAGGCGTGGGGCCAGGGCCTGAGGATGGCTCAGCAGGGATGAACACTCACTGTTCTTTCACAGGACCCGAGTTCAGTTCCCGGTACCCACATAGGGAGGATTGTAGCCTCCTGTAACTGCAGCTCCAGGGGTGGGGATCTGAAGCCTCCTCCATCAGACCCTGTCCTCTCTCCTATGATGTCATGTGTGGTCACCTTTATGGTTCACTGGGATAGTCAGGTGCCCTAGTTCGCATTAACTGTCCACGGGATGCAGCCTGGACTCTCCTGTAGAGTCTCAGCTGAACAGTTGTCTGTGAGGGGTTGATTGCTAACTGATATAGGAAGACTACCCATTCTGAGAGAAGCCATCCCTGGGCAGGTGGTCCTGGACTGTATGAAAGCTAGCTGATTACAGGCCAGAGAGTAAGGCAGAAAGCTGATCCCCCTCCGTTTTGGCTTCTAGGTTTTTTTTTTTTTTGTTTGTTTGTTTTTGTTTTGTTTTTTTTTGTTTTGTTTTTTCAAGACAGGGTTTCTCTTTATAGTCCTGACTGTCCTGGCTTCTAGTTTTTATGTGAGCTCCTGCCTTGACTTCCCTTGGTGATCGGCTATGACCTGGACTCTTCGCTCCACAAAGTTGTGTTGGCCATCATGCTTGTCACCACACAGAGTGGACCTAGACCGCCCATCGTTACTTACTAACTCAGTCCCACCAGCCTCCTCTTGCCACCTGACCCAACATGTCCACAGGTTCCTGGAGTCAGAACATGGACATCTTAGAGGGCCATTATTCAATCTGTTTAGAAGGTTTGCTCAGGGTAGAGGGGCAGGTCACATCCCTGCACATCAGGGCCTGTGATTCCCCTGGACCAGTGTTTCCTGACATGGGGGGGGGGTCATGACCCCCAAAGACCATCAGAAAACACAGAAATTGACATTACGATTCATAACAGTAGCAAAAGTAATGAGGCAGCAACAAAAATAATTTTATGGTTGAGGGGGTCATCACAGCATGAGGACCTGTATTAAAGGGTCGCAGCATTGGAGAGGCTGAGAACCACTCCCCTAGGCTGATCTGGCTCATGGTTACACCCACTCCACTGGAATGCTCTGCTGGAGAAGGGTTCGCGACAACTGGACTTAAACAGTTGACCTGGTTAGCAGGCTGAGGGGATCGGGCTCTTGAGAGATGGTAGCCAGAGACTTGTGAATTATTTAGCAGTGTGCACATTAGACGCCATTACATTAGGTTGCAAATGACCAACACCAACCCCCACTATAAGGCAATAAAATAAAACATTAACGAGGTATCATGCTGTGTGGGGGAGGGGGCAGTGGTCACTGCACCTACAGGGCACAGAGCCCGTAGGAATGAGATCAGACCCTCCAAGCACCACATGAGAGTGGTATGGGGTGGGTGAGTAGGGAGTGGCTTCCCTCTTTCCCACCATGAGTATCCAGGTCGGTGTGTCTATCTACAGCCAGCTATAGGTTTGCTGTGCTGTGAAGGGTACACTCACCCTGGGTTTGTCTGTCTGCAGTCTGAACTCTTGAATAGCCTCATGTTTGGGGCGCTGTGAGGTTACTAGCACAGGGTCTGGGCATCTTGGGGTTCAATCCTGGCTCAGCTACTTCCTAAACCTCTTACTGCTCATCTGAGAGATTCAGGGTATCGATCCACAATCAATGTGAGTCCTTCCCAGAGTCTCCTTGGCAAGGTCCCCCAGCCCCTAGCATGCCAGACACTCAGCAGACCACAGTGGCACAACTGGTTCAATTGTCACAGCTGTAGGAGGCAGAATCCTGGTCCCCAATCCCACGAGTCTGAATATGTCACCTTACGTGGCAACAGGGACTGAGCAGAAGTGATTTAGTTAAGAACTGGGCAAGGGAGATTAACCTGGACTATCCAGAGGACCTTAAATATGACCACAGAATCGTTCTAAGAGTGAGGTGGAAGCTGTTGCCCAGACAAAGGTACAGAGACACCAGGGTGCTGTGTTGGGTGGGGCTTTCCACAGAGCAAGAGACAGCTAGCCAAGGAACATAAAGACAGTGGCTTTAGAGGTAAAAAAAAGGGGGGGGGGGCAGAAAATGTCCTTTTCCTCAAGAGCCTCTGAGCAAGACATCCCTACTACCCCCTTGAGATCAGCCTAGTAAAACCATTTGGGGCCTCTGACTAACAGAGAGATGAAAAAATAAATTCTCCATTCTTTACCACTACTTCCTGCCTCAGTGACCAGCTTGCGCAGTAATTCGCTATTCCAGATACCTCCTCAAGGGGTCAGTACACCAGGACCTGCCCTGAGTACGCACTATGTACCCACGATGTTTGCCGAGCACCTAGTATGTGCATAGCATATATTGTTTTGGCACTAGATACACAGCAATAAAACAGCCAAGCACAGTCTCCTGCGGGTAGAAAATGTCCTCTGTCAAGGATCTCTGGTCTGAGATCACACAAGACTGGGTGACTAGCCTAGCTATTTGTGGTCTATCACATTTAGCTTAAAGACCTTAATTGGCTTTCTTTGTGATTCTTCCTTCATTCAGGAGGAGGCTACAGATTGAAAAAGGCAGGAGAGCGTGGAGACAAAGGGTGACAGTGGCTGGGTCATTATCGGTTTCTTTCCTTGAAAGTGGGACATAGAGCCATGGAAAAGTAGCCACTGGGTGGATCCCGGGTTATGTCTCTGGGGTGAGGACCATCGCAGAGGGGACCTTACAGCCATGAGGTTGGCCAGCTTTCGCCACTGTGACAAACACAAGGTAACAGTTTTAAAGAAAGAAAGAACAAAAAGGCTCCTCTGGGCTCACAGTTGAGGAGGTTAAGGGTCTAGCCTGCAGTTTGTTAGCATAAGGCTGGGAAGAGGGGAGGGACAGACACACATACACACAGGAAGAGGGAAGGAGAGGGAGAGTGGGAGGGGGAGAGGGCGGAGAGGGAGGAGAGGGAGAGGGAGAGGGAGAGGGAGAGGGAGAGGGAGAGGGAGAGGGAGAGGGAGAACGACCTGGCTCTCAATATCCATTTCAAGGACCCACCTCATCAAGGTACCAGCAGCTCCCATAGCCCTATGGCCTGAGGACCAGGTATTTTCTACTTGGAAATTCGGGGGTGGTGGAATATTTTAGAAATGAGCTACAGCACATGTGGTCTAAAGCTAGCCTGTCTGGAAAATTCTATCTCTACTGATTTCTTCGATGGTCACATGATAACTTGGCTTCTGTTGGTGACTTAGAACTTAAGTATGCATGACTGTACTTTAAGTTTGGGGTGAGTCTGGGAGGGGGGTAGTGCAGGAGCCTAGGGTTTTGATGGAAGCCACTTGGGACTTCTGGTCTGGTTGCTTAAAACTCACATACCCATGCCAACGACTTTGGCCTCCGGGTCTCCAAAGAGACTGTCCTAGACCACACCTGCTGCCACTAAAACTCACCAAGTCCTTCCAGCTTACCCTTTGAAGTCTGGTCTTCTGCATCTTTCAAGGGGCAAGGGTTGAAACAGGATTTTAATGTATCTCAGGCTGGCCTTCACATCATGGTGATCCTCCTGCCTCAGCTTCCCAAGCTGTCTTTGTATCTTTAGTCTTTTTTTTTTTTTAAGATTTATTTATTATATGTAAGTACACTGTAGCTGTCTTCAGGCACTCCAGAAGAGGGCGCCAGATCTTGTTATGGATGGTTGTGAGCCACCATGTGGTTGCTGGGAATTGAACTCAGGACCTTCAGAAGAGCAGGTGGTGCTCTTAACCGCTGAGCCCTGTATCTTTAGTCCTACCTCATGAAAGTCACATTTCTGCCATGACTCAGTCATATTCGTCCCTCACTGCTCCCTGAGTGTTTGTGATCTGAACTGAAAGATCAGATGGCTTTGGGACACTTGGATGGGGACCCCACACACGGTGTGGGAAAGGTCTGGTCCCCACTTGGGAATAGCACTGGTAACTTCCGGCTAGAGGAGAACCTGGGCCGATCTTGTTTCCTGCTGCCACGAGGTGACGGTTTTTTTCCTCGAATGTTCCTTAGCCATGATGGCTACCTCACCACAGGCCTCAAAGCAACAAAAACCTGCTGGCCACAGGGCCTCTAAAATCATGAGCTAAAATACCTTTAAACGGCTTCTCTTAAACACTTGGCCATGATGACAGAGAGTTCACTCTGCAGACGCTCAATGGCTGCAAAGATGCCAGTTGGAACATCACGGGAGAAAGGGCTGATTTCTCCTTCTGGGAGGAGTCGGGACTGTGAGAGCAGACAGTTGAAGGTGGAGGAAGACAGTATACAGTGGTCTCCACTACACACCAGTTATGTCAGTCGTGCTTACAGGTTCATGCAGAGCTTCGTCAACGGTCTCACGGTTCCATGTGCCATGTTGCCCTGGCTGTGACCAACCTCAGACTACCTGACACATATGAATTCAGGTGGGCAAGTTAATAGGTGGGTGTCTTAGTCATGTTTTCTATTCCTGCACAAAACATCATGACCAAGCAGCAAGTTGGGGAGAAAAGGGTTTATTCAGCTTACACTTCCACACTGCTATTCATCACCGAAGAAAGTCAGAACTGGAACTCAAGCAGGTCAGGAAGCAGGAGCTGATGCAGAGGCCGTGGAGGGATGTTCTTTACTGGCTTTCTTCCCCTGGCTTGCTCAGCTTGCTTTCTTATAGAACCCAAGACTACCAGCCCAGAGATGGCACCACCCACAAGGGGACCTCCCCACTTGATCACTAATTGAGAAAATGCCTTACAGCTGGGTCTCATGGAGGCATTCCCCCAAGGGAAGCTCCTTTCTCTGTGATAACTCCAGTCTGTGTCAAGTTAACACACAAAAACAGCCACTACAGGTGAGTAAGAAGGGTGTGTCACAGGCGTACTGAGGAGGGGGACCCTGAGAGGCAGCCACATGGGTCGGGCCCTTCCCACCTGCTTATTGGAGGAAAAGAGGTTATGGAAGGGTTTGGTCTCTGACTCCCTGTGCAAGTTGCTTCTTTTGGGGGGCAGGGGGTGAGGATCAGCACCAGAACCACCCAGACGGCTTCCAGCAGGCAGCATGGCAGCCTCTATCACTTAGCAGCCCCCAGCTATCCCCTCTGTCCCCTGTGTGTCTAGGAGAACCAGGTCTTCATGTTTGCTCCGATTCCTCCTCAGCCAAGATGCTCCAGTCCCTACCTTGGTCGCACCTTTGGGTTCCATTCAGGGACTTTGGAACCAGACGGTCCCTCGGCTGGCTGCTCTGCTCTCTCAGCAAACTCTTCAACACAGATGTAGAATTAAATTTCTCCTGTAATGAGATTTTCCTTAATGCGAGTCGCTGGGACTTCCCCTCCCCAACCACTTTCTGAGCTGTCCTAGGTTCCCAAGGCTGTGGCTGTGGCTGTCCTAGGTTCCCAAGCTCAAGTCACATGTGATTTCATTAATCGGAAGGGGTTGGCAAATAGTTTACCCTTGACAGTGACCCTTATTACAATTAAAGCCTTTGATGTAGGGTCTCCTATCTGCCCAAAGAGACGGACGTAATCTGAGAGGCACTTTACAGGACAGCCATCCACGCTGAAAGCTGATTATAAATAAGGTTCAGCCGATGGCTTCCATCAGCGTCTAAGGATTCACACTAAAACGCAAGGTCATAGCCCCGATGCGCAGTTGGTCTCGTACGTAAATCAGATTCTCCTAGTGCTGGCTTTCAGATCGTGTTTACGAAACACCTTCTGCTTATTACAGATCTGGGCACTAAGAACCATTCCCTCCTGCAGGAGTCTAGAAATCTCTTATCTCAGCTCTTGTTTTAAGATTTCTCTGGGTGAGAAGCAACAGCCCCTGGCCCTGACCTGCCCAAGAATAAGAACTTGGGCACCTGTAGACTTTTTGGGACGCCTGGGCCAGGAGGATTCTGTCCCTCACCTGAGGAGAGGTTTCTCGTGTTTTCCTCATGCTGTAAAGCACACAATGGGTTGTGTGCTCAACTCTGTGGCCTTCGGGGACTGTGATGGTTTGTATATTCTTGGACCAGGGAGTGGCCCGGAGGTGTGGCCTTGTTGGAATAGGCGTGACCTGGTTGGAGTAGGTGTGTCACTGTGGGTGTGGGCTTAAGATTCTCACCCTAACTGTCTGAAAGTCAGTCTCCCACTAGCAGCCTTTGGATGAAGACATAGAACTCTCAGCTCTGCCTGTGCCATGCCTGCCTGGACACTGCCATGATCCCACCTTGATGATAATGGACTGAACCTCTGAACCTGTAAGATAGCCCCAATTAAATATTGTTTTTTATAAGACTTGCCTTGGTCATGGTGTCTGTTCACAGCAGTAAAACCCTAACTAAGACAGAAGTTGGTATCAGAAGTGGGGTATTGCTGTGATAGGCCTGACCATGCTTTTATTTGAAAGAATGTGGATTTGGGGACTTTGGATTTGGGAAGCAGTAGAATGCTTTAAATGGGGCTTAATGGGTCATCCTAGTAGGAATATGGAAGACTTTGTTGCTGGGAGTAATTTGAACTGTGTTGACCCGGCCCAAGAGACTTCAAAGGAGAAGAATTTCAGAATGTGGCATAAAGACCGTTTTGTGGTATTCTGGTGATCTCTGGGGCTCACTAGCCAACTGTCTTAGTTAGGCATTTTTTTAACCCAGAAACCCCTCCACACTGGTGCACACATGCACTTATCTCTGATGGTTCATAGTCACTGCCAACCTGACTGTGCCTAGAATCACCTAGAACGTGCGTCTGAAAGAATTTCCAGGGAGGTTTAACCGAGGTGGGACGACCCACCCTGAAGATGGCTGGCACCAGAACTGGATCAAACCGGGAAGAGAGAGAGCTGAGCACCTGAGACCCAGACTCTCCACTTCTGGGTCAGCCCAGATGTGAGGAGGTCCAATCACACCCTCCTGTCACCGGGCATGCTGCCCTGCCCTCCATACCTCGTTGTATACCCTCTTAATACATGATACTAGCCAAGATAACCGCCCACCCCTCCTTCAACTGCTTCTCAGAGATGGTCCTTGACAGCAGCAATGGATGTGGCCCCTCACTCTCGATTGTAATGATTGTGTGCTTCTCGGCACCATCCTACGCCAAACAATTCCTCACACCTTCCACAAATGGTCTGCACGACTATGTGAAGACAAGACTAACCTCGATGCCTGCACTTCCAAGCTCTGTATTCTAGGGCTATGGCGTAGTTTAAATGGAAACAGACAGCCAAAGGAGTTGAGCTATTCATACATATTCCTACCTATGGGGTGAGTGGTTTTCTAGGTCAGCAAGTAACTTGGCTGGAACTTTTAGATAACGATGTCATTCAAAGATTTTATTTTGGTTTTACCAAGGAGTAAACACACACACACACACACACACACAGCCTAAAACAATATCCTGGAAGGGGTTGGAGAGGTGGCTCAGTAGTTAAGAGCATGTATTCTCCTGCAGGAGAGAGCTCCCAGCAGCATGGCTGGTGGCTCATATGCAGTGGTCACTTAGCTCCAGAGGACCCCACACCCTTTTCCGATCTCTGTGGTGGGCCTTGCACGCAGGTGTGCAAACCCATGCTCACAAGCACACATGATTCAAAATAAAGATTAAAATGTAAACAAAATTAGTCAATTATAAATCCACTGTGGAAAAAAATAGAAATGGCAGAAAAAGGAAGACCAATACAAGTTTAAAATCTCTCTCTGTTGAAAGCCACCTCCGAAGCTCATCTTCTAGGCTGCTTCTGCGCAGCGTGCTTGCTTGAGTGGCGCCGGCTTGGGCTCCCACGGTCTTTGGTTTGTAACGGCACCACTTACATTTAGCTCTGTTTCATGGGTTCAGTAATCTCCATGGTTGTGTTGATGGCTGAATATTTTTTTCAGCACCCTCTCCCCCGATCTGTTGGGAGCTAGGTTTCCAGTGCCACCTGTGCTGTGGCTATTTCATCACATCTGTGAGTGTGAACTCTCGCACACGTGTATTCTCTCACACGTCTGTGCACGTGTATTCCTCTTGCTTATTTCATCTGCTCTGCCCTGCCCTGGAGCTTCTTTGAAGCTACCGCTCCTCAGACCATAAGACCCTCCGTTCCCCTGCCCCCTCCCCATCTCATATGCATCCATCTTTGATTGCCTGTGCTGGTTCAAAGACTGCACTAATCTTTTCAAACAACAAAAGCCTGCCTCAGCCTACAGAGGTCTGTGTCAGCATCCTGGGGCCGCTGGAACAAATTGCCACAGACCGAATGGCTTGAAGCAGGCAATTTAGCCTGCTTCAGGCAGATGGAAATCCAAGGTCAAGATGTTAGCATGGGTTGTGCTCTCTGCATAGGCCTTGGGGAGGATCCTGTGGATTCCTCTACAGCCTGGTGGCTCCTGTGTCCTTTGGTCTACTTCCCTCCAGTCTCTGCCCCATGTTCTCCGTCCTTGCCTCTGTGCCCATGTCTCTCTCTGTTCAGGACTTACGATTCATTTTGTTGCTTTAGATTTACAAAGGTGTTTCCACCTTGGGGACACATCCATGGGTACCGGGACTCAGCACCCTGGAAGAAGATTTCTGTGAAAGCTGCCTTGTGGTCCAGCTTAAGTCCCTGAGGTCTCCTGGGGCCTAGCATCCTTAGGGAAAACAGGAAGAGAACACCCTTTCTTGCGGAGTCTGTGCATGCTACACTAACGTTTTAGATCATATCCATGCGCATGTGCAGTGTACACGCAGAGGCCAAAGGTCAAATCTTGGTGTTGTTTCCGGAGCTGTCCACCAAATAAGTTTTGAGACAGGGTCTCTCACTGGCCTGGAATTCACCAAGCAGGCTAGACTCATGGCTCAGCAAGCCACCTTCCAGTCTCTGCCTCTCCAGAGCTGGGGTTACAGGGCTGGATGACTGTGCCCGGTTAGTTAATGCGGGATTATACCTGGACTCCTGCTGTTCAGAAAGACCTTCACTGTACCGTGTCCCCAGCCTTTATCTGCTTTGTTTGGAGACTGGACTGTCAGGCGAACTAGGCTTCAAACCTGAGATGTATTTGAGCATGACCTTGAACTTCTAATCCTCCTGCCTCCGCTTCCTGAGTGCCGGGATTACAGGTGTGTTTCATCATACACAGTTTGTGCAGCGCTGGGGATTACATTTAGGACTTCATGTGTGCTAGGCAAACACTCCGCCAGCCGAGGCACATCTCTGACCCCCTCACCGTTTATCAAAAAGGACCGAATCTTCAGGGGCTGTGTCACCAAGCCCCGGTGAACAGGTACCTCCCTCCAGAGAATAACTCGTTTTGTAAAACGTGTCTTCCGTTTGAGCCAACAATTTCATTGTTGGGTGATTATTTTAAGGTCATAATCAGAATAACATTCAAAGACAAATGCACCAAAGGATGTGTTCCCAGCCCTACGTCTACTGAACAAAAGGACCTTGGCATCCACAGAGAATCTGCTTGGTGAGGGCAGAGGTTCAGGTGTCACGGTGGAAAGAGAGCCAGCAGTAGGGTCTGGGCCTGATGATATTTTAACCAAGTCTGTGACCTGAGCAAGTCCTTCTGGTTTGGCTGGGGGCTGAGATAAGAGACACAGCTTCCCCAGGGACCCTGGACTGGAGCTGAGCTGGGTGTGGGACAGAGGGGGTGCAGGTGGGAGCTGTCATTTTGAGAATTTGTTTCTGAGTTCAGCTTTATGTAATGGGCAGTGGTGTGGGTAGGACAGGTGGGGATGGTATGTATGCCTCTCTGTTCTTTCTGAAGTGTGTGCCCCATTTGGATGGGGGTGCAGACTGCAGGTCATTTACTCTCCCCTGGCATTTAGCAGGCAAGGAGGAGTAATTTTCCTCACAGTGTCCTGGCTGGGTTCCAATTTGGGTGATTACATTCTGCCTGCTTAAAATTCCCCTCTCTGGTATCCAGGGCAGAAGCAACTCTTCCAGCCCTCTCCTGGTTGGAAGGAGGGGGAGGTGAAAACTGGGGGATCAGCCTTGCCTCCCCCAGTACTGGGTATGCAGGCTCACTCTGCATACCCCAGAAGTGCGTTCTTGAACATAGGGATAAACCTGTTAAACATATTGGTGTTTTCCAGAAAGATTCTCTTTAAGGGAAAGAGGCAGAGATGACGGAGTGGAATTCAGGTTTAAAAAGACAGTCCTGCTCTGGGCGGGGCTTCAGAGCCCCTCCCCCATCCATGTCTCCGGGTATTGTCTCATTCTAGGATGTGGAGGCTTCCTTCTTCCTTTCGTCTGAACCCTGTGAGGAATGAAGTAGGATAACCGGTTGAGAATCCAAATTATTCCACAGATCAACATAACCCGGGAGGAGAAAAATGTTCTGATGATTAGACTAAACAAACCAGGCTGGATGGCAGAGAGAGGCCAGGCCATCAGTGGGAGTCTCACTTGGCATTGTTCACCCTTGTCCTGACTGACTTTCTTCATTAAAGTGTGTGGAGACTTTCGAACATTTACACCAAGTGTCTTTTACACACACACACACACACACACACACACACACACACGTTTCTTCATGTAGGCAGCACAGTGCAACTGTGCCCTTCCCTCTCCCTCACTGCTCTCTTGGTGACATTTCACAAGTTTGTCCTTTCTTTCTTTCTTTCTTTCTTTCTTTCTTTCTTTCTTTCTTTCTTTCTTCCTCCTCCTTCTTCTTCTCTTCCTCCTCCTCCTTTTCATCCTCCTCCTTTTACCTCTTCCACTCTTCTTCTCTTCCTTTTCTTCCTCTTCCTCTTCTCTTCTTCCTCTTCCTCCTTCCTCTTTCTTTCCCTCTTCTTCCTCTTTCTCTTCTTCCTCTTCTCTTCTTCTTCCTCTTCTCTTCCATCTTCTCTTTCTCCTTCTCCTTCCTCTTTTCTTCTTCCTCCTCGTCTTCTTTCTCTTCTTCTTTCTCTTCCTGTTTCTCCTCTTCCTGCTCCTCTTCCTCCTCGTCTTCTTTCTCCTTCTTTTATTGTTAATTGTCTCTTAATTTGTTTTCAAGACAAACTGGCTGTCCTAGACCTCACTCTGTAGACCAGGCTGGCTTCGAATGCCACTTGCCTCTGCCCCCTGGTGCTAAGATTAAAGATGGCCACCACTACTGCCCAGCTCCAAAGTCTCATCTACCAATATCCATCTATTATCAGCCTGCAAGAGTCACAACTAACCCCTGGCTTTCCCAAGGGCTGTGTTGTGAGACATATAGGGAACGTTCTGGCACAGACAGAGTGTGGAGACTCCTGTGTGGGATGGCATGAGGACGGCTTCTTCCCATCACCCAGTCTGTGCGGGAGAATTTATGACAGTGTCAATCAACACACAGATGAATTAAAAGGCCAAATATTCCCTGCAGAGGAACCCTGCACTTGTGTGTTTCCATCCATGTACCCATCATGTTTCCCAATGGTACCTGCCGGCCACAGTCCTGCCCCAGCCCCGCTATTAGGCTGCTCATGATGTAGGATGATTTGGTCCATTTGGTGTCTGGGCAAGACTGAAATAACAGGACTAAAGCACCCTGCTTCTTATTCATCCAACCTTAATGAAACAAACAGCCCAGGCGGCTTCTCACTATGATTTTTTTTTTCTGCTATTGTTCATAGAAATCAAAGGAATATTTTCTACGTGCAAATCGTAAGCATTGTGGAGGTGTGTTTACACACCTGGCTCCTCAGGGTTTGGGGGTGAACCTACCTCAGGGTTTTGGGGGGTGAACCTAAGAGCTGGTGCTTCCTTCATGATAAACCTGTGAATGTTCCTGTCACTACGGCTATAATTGCCTAGAAATATTGCCACATTGGTGAACGGCCTACTCAGTCCTGTGGGTTAACACCTTAAACAATCTAGGCTTTTGCATGTTGAACTTACCATTGCTGGGGATTCTGGGAACCCTGTCCTATATTTGGTGAGAGACTATTCAGGGGTCACCTGACACTATCTACTTACAAACCTTTGTGTGTGTGTGTTTTTTCAAATGTTGTTATATTGTTTTCTTTCTTTCCTGTGTGTGTGTGTGTGCGTGTGTGCATGCATACATGTACAAATACCACTGGATGCATGCAGAGGTCAGAGGATAGTCTGAGGGAGGTGGTTTTCTCCATCTATCATGAAAGGTCGGAGATGAACTCAGGTCTTAAGGCTTGGTAGCAGATGCCTTTACCAGCTGAGCTACCTTGCTGGCTTAAACCTTTGTGTCTTAATATCTGAAGCACCATGCTAGCCATCAGTACAAGACGGGGCTTGGGATCCAGCTGCGGAAAGAAGAACAAGAAAAGGGGCGAGCACCCCAGGAAACCTGGGATCGCAGACAGATTCCAATCCCTGCCTGTCGTTCACACATCTCTTCTATACTGAATTTTGTAATTCCCAGACTCTGTTTATGTGTTTTTTTAAAATCTAATGCATGCATGCATGCATATTCAAGAAGATTATCGCACAGCTCTGTGAACTATCCTAAGCCTTTTAGTGATGATGGCTTAAAACATCACATAAAAGAAAACAAGGAGTGAGCAGAGAGGAGATGCCGTCACCAGCAGTGACGTACAGTCACCAGCAGTGATGTACAGCTGCCTCTCAGCCTGTCAAGCCGGGCATTCTGCTTCTGGTCTAAGCTACGATGTGTCAATACTACAGCCCAGTTGACAAGCCGGGTTTGTTTTCTTCCAGGGGGACTTAATGACAATATGAGAACTCTTTGATCAGGTCCTTGAGAGGAACAAACTGGTGGGTTTTTAAGAAAGCTGGGCAAGGAACTTGGAAGCCACAATTTGGAAGGATGTCGGGTCCAGTCCATGGTGGTGGTGGCAGTAAGGATGCTGCCCCATTGACGTCTATTTGACATCTATTTGCAGGCAGGATTCACTAGAAAGCATGATGCGATCCCCCCAGATAAAGCCCTGGTCAGTGTACATATGCACAGGCATACAGACACAAACACACACAGACACACAGACACACAGACACACACACTACAGCTGTTTTTTTCCTTTAAATACATTATCACTTTTTAAACTGATGGATATAGGAAAGAATACTCTCTCTCTCTCTCTCTTTCTCTCTCACTCTCTCTCTCTGTCCAACGAGACTGCAGGAAAAAGTGATTCTGTTGTTGCCGAGGTTCAGAACAGCATATTTTTTTTTTCAGAACGCCACCAGCTCAGCCATGTTCCCTTTAATGCTGCTCGCTTTCCTTCTTAGAAAAGGGGTTAAAATTAGTAGGCACATTTCATATTAGCGTATTTCATGCAATAAAGCATAAATTATTTAAAATAACACGACCTTTTATCTTGCACCTTTTGAAGGAAGCAAATTAAAAATGTAAATTGGGAGCTAATTAATATGCAAATGTATTCATTCGCAGTTAACAATTAGCAATTAAACCTGCAGTGTCTACAAAGAGCACGGACAAAATTAGTAACTTAATTTATCATTAAAAAATGAAAACGTACACAAAATTTTAATTGACTTTCAAAATATTTCCCCTGCATTTCTTTTTCTTTCATTTTTTTTTTAATGCTGAAAGAAATTCTAAAAAATATTATGCCTTAGCATTACGAATGAAACTGGGTGCATGCAGTATTCGGGGAGTTCATTTAATAGGAAAGCACGTTAGGAGAAGTTTGCCTTTTATATGAGGTATTAAAAAATGACATTTAAGAATGTTGACTTGTGTTTCATAGTTGAGTTCAAGACAGAAATAAATACACAGACTCCCCCGTGTTTGGGAATATAGATGGCAGAGATTTGTATGGATAAGGGGCACACTTCCTGTGTGAATAGATGTGGCTGTGCATGTGTGTGCATTCGAGTTGGTGCCTTCCAGAAGATACACAGCAAGAGCCCAACCAGGCCATTTCCACGCTCCTGGTTCAGCTTTGAGAATTCCAGTACAAAACGGTTGCGCGAAAAAATCAGCAACAAACAGCTTAAGATGTAAATAAGACACTCTAGGCTGATCAGGAGACACATTTGCATTCCGTGTTACATTAAGCCACCCACACCGCCACCCAGGCACGCAGATTCTCCACTTTTGCATATTTTTTCTGACTTTGAGGTCGGTCTCCTACCCCCTCTCCCTGTCAGCCTAGCTCTGCCTGCAGATGTAGGCTCGTGTTTTCTCCACATTTCCATTCTAATGTCACGCAGCATAGGAAGGCGCCCAGCAAACGCGGACGAGCTGCTTGCAACCTTATTCTGGGTATTTAAACAGCACCTGCCGCCGCCGAGACCCATTAAGTCTCATTCACAAATGTTTTCCTTCCGTTCTGTCTCCATTCAGCGGTGGCCTCTCTGAATCCCCTCCTTGGATTCTCTGATGTTTAGAATTGGGCTGCACTGCCTGTCTTCTGGTCCATGCTGGCTCCTGGTCTCCTCCCTTAGAATGGAGTTTTACAGAGTCCCTGCAACACTCACAGGATAGTTTCAGCCGGGGTGGCGAGCCTGGCTGTTTTCTCCAGACAATAAACATCTTGCTCTTCCAAAATGACTCTAATGCAATTCAACCCACATTGTACAGCCTATTTCTATCACAGGCACAAAGGACAATAGTCCCCAGTGTGAGATTCTCAGGAGCCAGGAGGCCATGACAGTCAGGGTTTAAATTGATTTCGCCAGAGAAGGTGTTTGCTCTCTTTCTGGCAGGTTTTCCTGGCTTCAACTGTTATTCTTCTTAGATATGGACTTAGCTTATAAACCAGTGTGCACGCGCGCGTGCACACACATACACACAGACACACGCTGGGCATAAAGAAGTAATCTACCCTTTTATCATAGTATCAAAAGCATGTACCCTTCATATGATTTCCAATGTGCCTGATAACCCCAGAACTTTAAAAAAAAAAATTCTTAGTTTGAACTTGGAATTAGGTTACAATGGTTAAAAACAGAACCCTTGACTTGGGTGAAGTTATTGTGTTGTGGATCTGCTCACGTCCGTTTGACAGGAGAATTTTTATATCAGGACTCTGCCTAAGGTGTTTCAGCGTATAGGGAGCAAGCAGGAACCAAAAGGCTATCTCAGCTCAGCTGCACCCACGGTAAGTAGGGTCGCCACTCAGAGGAAGCCACCACCAAGTCCCAGTCCGCGGCTCTAAGGGCTTTAAGGTTCACCGAAGACGGCCAGGGATCAGTTTATAGAAACACTTCCTCCTCCTTTTAGAGAAAACAGCATTCAATCTCAGTGCCGGAGGGGGGGGGGCTTGAGGGGGGGATGTGGACTTTGTCACCGCCACTGCTAAGGGAGTACCTCAGACTCTTCGTTCCTCCTGAGCACCCCTCGGGCTGCTGAAGAAAGTGCTGGATGATCTCCTCCCAATATGCAATATGTAAATCTCAATAAGAGAAGCAAATAAAAACCCAACCTGCACGAATTCTACCTCATCTGCCAAAAGAGACCCAACCGGCCTTCCATACTTTTTTTTTTTCTTTTTGCTCGGGCGCCTGCGGTAGCAAGCCGTTACAACAATCCGAAAATTAAGTTACCACAATTAGGAATTAGAAGCAGGTGGCATAATAATGGTGCTTTTTTTTCATTTCATTTATTAGCAAAAAGAGGGAGAGGCGCTTCATTTATTTTCATCAGCCCTCAGTAAAAGCATAGCAATTTGCAACACAAAAATCATTTCAAGTACCTCAGCCTCGTGCAACCTCGTTTTCCTTTTTTTTTTTTTTTTTTTTTTTTGCTTAAAAGCCTTTTAAAGTTTGCCTGCCCACCACCCCCGCCCTTCGAAAGTGGAGTGTGTGTGTGTNGACGTTAGGTGACGAGGTAAGTGCTGATGGGCTCGGGTTATTTCTCCCCTTAAAAAGTTCCGGGGAGCAGAATTGGAGGTTGGGGGGCCCTGCCTCCTTTGCCCAGTTTCTGTTTCACATGGCTTGCAAAGATTTAGTTCGTGTGCAACATCAAGTAAGGCACTCGACAACTCTCTGCACGGTCCCCACCTCCACCCCCCCCATCAGCTACCCGGGGCCGCGTCCACACCCCTGCATCCCTGAGCAGCCCAGCACCGGACAGGCTGCCCGCATGGACCAAGACCCCAAGGCACGACAACTCTTGCTCTCCCTCTAGCGTTAGTATCTGGGATCGTCATGGGCTGCTGCGCAGCTGGGCTGCCTGCAATCCCGTGGTGTGCGAGACGAAGTGGGGTGCACTAGATGTGCGGGGTGCACGGAGTGTGCCAGGCCTAGGGACTCCTGGAGTCGGATGTGTAATTTTGCATGCGGCTCCTGCGACCCCACGGTGGGAGATGCTAATTGCCCGCTTTGGGCGGCTCTTTCCAGGCTTGAGGCTCCTTTCTTGTGTTGACTCCTCAGTCTAAGAACTAAACTCCAAGCGAGCCACCTCCTGCTTTCGTACCAGCTCGTAGACTGTGTCCCTCCTGGTCATGGAGAGGTCTCAATACCAGACAGTCCCTGCTCTGCGCACCCCTTTTCTGCCCGCGCCTTCAGCTCCGGGCTGGTTTGACTTTGTCTCCAGTTGGGCCATCTTTGGTGTCCGGGATAGCGGACTTTCTTTTCTGGGCGCTCCTGTTGCTGTTCTCTTCTCGCCTCCTTCTAGGACCCTCCTTAGCTTCCCGCCACAGAGAGCGTGTTTTCTACCGTCATTCTTCTTTGGCGTGTACTTTTCCTTTGTATTTCATCCCTTCGGTCTGTTTCTCTCTCATCTGTCACGACTAAAACATGTTAGAATGGAGTAGACACGGGCTAGAGGACCCTACAGCTAGCAGTGCTGGGGAGCCCTCTCTCTGTAGGCTCCAACGTCTTTCTTACATTAGTGTGAAGTGTGTTAGCTTGGTTTCCAAACATCGCAAAGGTTGTAGGGATTTGATCAAACAAGCCTTGGGGCCACCTGTCAAGGGGACGGGACGGGGTGGGGTTGGGGGAGAAGACCAGAGATGGGAGGAGGGGTGGAAATGAGGCAGCGCTGCCCTTCTGGAGAACAATTTGGCAACCCATATGAAGAACCTTTTGCACATTATCAGTAATGCCACTTCTTGGAATCCAGCCCAAAGAAATAATATGAAAGGTTAAAAAAATATTTTGGACCCAAAAATGTTAATCACAGGCCTGTGAGATAGCTCATCAGCTAAAGAAGAAAACCAACTCCAGCAAGTTGTTCTCTGATCTCCACAGGATGCCACAGGGCCTACATATTCTGCCCTACATAATACATTAATAAATAAATGTAATTTTTTAAAAAAAAGAATCAAACTACAGGGGCATGAAGAAATCTTGGAAACAGGCCATGGAGTGGTCAGCCTGAAAGCAGGACCCCAGCCAGACCCGCTGACTG
The DNA here is from genome assembly GCA_902729485.2 of Mus minutoides. Lineage (NCBI taxonomy): Eukaryota > Metazoa > Chordata > Mammalia > Rodentia > Muridae > Mus > Mus minutoides. The sequence continues at coordinate 157,314 of LR749745.1, read as the reverse complement.
TCCAGGCGAGGCTGGATGCAGATGCAGACGCACACAGAAAACATCTGTACGTGCCCGTCCCAGCAGCTGGTGCCAAACGTAGTTTCTTTCCTTCCTTTTTCAACTTATCTTCTGCCTCCTGGTTTTCTGGAGGGAGCTTGCACTTAGGATGGAACAAAAACATCGGCCTCTCGGTTTCCTTTGAAAACGGCAAGCCCCTGAGAAAAAGGACAGTGAGGACCAGTATCTGTGTGAACAGGAGCTGTGAAGTACGGGAAAGTGACCGAGATGAGGATGGGGGGTGGGTGGGGACAGAGCGTGGGTTTGGGGAAACTCTGCCTGCTTTCCATGAGCTCCATGGGCAGAAGAACCACGGGTTCTGCTGGTTTCTTTATTTAATGTTTACATTTATTTATTTATTTTATGGGTGAGGTGCATGTGCGTGTGTGTGTGTGTGTGTGTGTGTGTGTGTGTGTGTGTGTGTGTGTCCTCTCCTTCCATCTTATGGGCCCCAGGGGTTGAACTCAGGATATCAGGTGTAGTGTCAACGTTGGCATTTTGGTTTCTTTAAGAAAAACAAAACAAAACACAGAAATATTTTAACAATATGTTTTTGTTTTAATCCCAGGTGTGGGATATGGAGCTGCTTCAGATTGTCCACAGCAGCTGGCTGTGATTTTCCCCCTGCTCTAGTAGAGGCTTGATTTTGCCAGCTGCAGATATTTTCTGTTATTGTGTGATGTTTTGAATGCTGGGGACTTTGCAGAGGGTATATAAATGCCAGAGTCCTGAGGTGTGGTGGGTCACTATACATTGTTGTTGGTTAACCTTTATTAAGTACCATGCCCAAAGTAGAAAGAAGAAATTAGATATCCTATTGGGGAAGATGATACTTGTCCCAAGAAACTCAACACTCCAAATCAGTAGGAAGTAGTCTAATGATGTCACTCCTCTTTCCTCTACCCAGCTTTTCTCTCCTATCGAGTGTTAGGGGGTTGAAAGGGTGAAAGGAAAGGGGTGGAGAAGGGTGGAAGAAAGAAGACCTCGCAAAGTAGGCAAAGTCCAGCTACAATCAGGCCTAGCAGCAAGCATCTTTGCTGGCTCTGCCCACCTTGCCAGCCCGGGACTGACCAGTTCTTTCATGTGGATGAAAAAACCCCTTCTGGCTTGGGGTTTTAGATAGAACCAGACCCCCTGTCTCTTGGCACCTGACCACTTATTCCAATAGTAGTTACAACTATCTTCTCTTGTCACAAATAGGGTCGTGTGTGGACAGGTACACCTTTGAATATGCATTGAGCACTCACTGGGTACCAGGGCTGTAAATACCACAGACCCTTCCTGATGAAACCAGAAACTGAGGGAGTTCAATTCCCATGACCTTTCACCTCCTATGTCAGAGCTTCTGATACTGTCTTCCTGTCCTCCATTCCCTGCTGTCAAGCCAGACATTGGACCTGTTATGACAGCCACCCACCCACCCACATGTGACCAGTCAGCGCTGAAAATGTGACCATGGCCACTGAGCAATGGAAGCTGCCTTTTAATTCATTGCAATTGATGTATCAGCATATGAGCAGTAACTGCAATGTCCCATGGCCCAGCTCACTAAGAACCTGTCCTCAGCTCTGCCTGTGACGTGGTCACTTACATCTCTCCTTTATGTTCCTCTGTCACTACCTCTGCAGTGTGAATGTCACTGCTGTGGCATGCCTGGTTGATAGAAGCTCCGCCAATGTGTGGGAGCCCAGGTGAGCATCTCTTCAGGGACCTCCTTCTGAGGGCTGAGAGCCCTTGTGGAAGTCTTTATACCAGGGGAATAGACAAGCAACAGCGTTACAAAGTTTCTTCTCCTCAGACAAGCAGGTGCTAAAAACTTACCAGTAACAGAGCCAAGATTTGCTGAGGACATTACTACTTCCTTAAATTTTGCTGAGAACCTCCTGTGTCGCCCTGGCCCTAGGTCTGCTGGGCATCCACAGCCAGCTCCTCTGCCCTCTGGGATCCTGCAGTTTCTGGGGTTTCTATCTGATGGCTGCGTTTGTATCTGTCTTTTGCATTAAGCTTAGCATCCCTATAGGACAGATGGTTTCTCTGTCCTCATAAGGACTGAATCCACAGGACCCACTGCAGAGTGGGCATTCCATAAGTATGTATATGAGTCAACACAGCACACAGTAGGTGCTTCCTAGACCCTGTAGAAATAAGCACAACACACAGTGGGTACTCTATAAGCGTGTGTGTAAGCTGGGGCTGGAGAGATGGCTCAGTAGTTAAGAGCACAGGCTGCTTTTGCAAAGGACCTGGGTTCAATTCCCAGTACCACACAGCATGTCTCACAACATTCTGTAAGGCCACTTCCAGGGGATCTGATGCCTTCTTGGGACCGGGCATATGTGAGGTATACATGCATACAGGCAAAACACACATAAAATAAAAATAAAATATTTTGAAAAGAGTAAGGTGGATTAAAAATAAGAATATATTTAAATAGACACAGCACACAATGGGTGCTCGAGTCAAATATGTATAGGAAACACAAAAGCTTGATGGAAAGTTTGTGGGGCTGGAGACCTAAATCTAGATTCCTGAGTTTGACTTCTCTTCTTATTCTAACGAGATGTGTGACTTGAGACACATTCCCCCCGGACTCAATGGCCTTGTATGTTAGTTCCATGGACACTCTCCTTCCTGCTCACCTTGAGGAGATGCTGTAAGCACAAATAAGACAAGAAGAAGGTCATTCCCACAAATAAAAGGCTCTGAAAATCTGCAACATTGAATTCCTTTTGGCCTTTGGCCGTTTTGTATGTGAGTATCACCTGGGTAAAAGAGAACCAAGCCAGTGCTCTCTGACTAACATGTACCAGACCAGAGCAGTAGCTAACTCGCCAAGCAAGGAGGGTGCACACTCGAGGCTCACTGAGTACCAGCCTCAGGGCACACCTTGGAGGTCTTGAATCTTCTTCCTCCATAGGAAAGTAAGGGCTGGCTATGCTGGAGGAGGGCTGTCTGTCAGGAAGGAGGCCTGGGGGTGGGGGGCGGGGGGTAGGAGGGGGGAATCCAGCCTCTCGGATGGGAGGGGTTTTTCATCTGACTTTGAGGAAGTAAGTTTTCTCCTGAAACCCACAGATCTTTGTCATTTCTTCCTCTGCTTGAGAGATCCTTCCAATCTGTGATTCTGAGAACCACAGTGGGCATCTGCGGCCTGTGTCAGCTACGGCGTCACCAGGACTGCTCCAGGGGGGTTAATTGCATCTAAGCGTTAGAAAGCGACTCTCTAATTAAACTTTGAAACGGAATGGCAAAATCACTGGGTGACAGACTGTCTGTGGGAGGGTCCCCTGAGGTGCTCTTCGTTTGTAGCTAATCATCTTCTGGGCCCAGGCTGTGCCTGTGTGCGGTGGGGCCGGTGTTCAGACCTCGCTGTGTACAACTCTGGATTCCCTTGGAGGTTTGTCAGACAGGCCCCCCGCGGTGCTCTGTGCCCTGCCTGAACCCCACAGTTGGGCCTGGATATCTTGGAAGACTTTCATTTCTTGTCTTCGGCTCTCTGACTTCTATTTAAAATCAAAAGGTTATTTCTATACTTAGAACCATGACATCAAAGAAATTCGACTGTTGGAAGTTAATTCTAGATGTTTGTGAGTATTGCCCAAAGAACTCGAGTTTGAGACCGTTGGCACGGGCTATAAAATTCCCTCACACTGAAGTCTTCCGGGTCTATTCAGCACCCTAAGCCAGGGCCCCGCCAGACACTTTGGGGGATGTCAGGTGCATCTACAAAGCACCCTGCCGTGAGGCTCTCGGCAGAGTGGTCTGGCAGGTCAACAAACACCTCACAACTTCTGGAACATCCCCTTTGCTACTCGCCCCTCTCTTTCCTTTGCACGGACACTGTGGTGTCTCCCGAGTCCCTCTAAACCAGACTTCCTGATATCTGTAAGAGATCTTCCAGATTAAGTGGATTGAGGTGGGAAGATCTGCCCTGAGCGTGGGCAGCCCCGTTCCATGGGCTGGGGTCCCAGCCTGACAGGGTCCACAGGGATCCTCGGCTTCCTGACCGCAGAGGCACTTGGGGCCTTGCTGGCCCCACCGTGATCCATGGCGTCCCCTCAAACTGCAGCCACTGTAAAACTTCCTCCCTTGGGTTTCTTCTTGTGCACAATGCGACAGTAATGAGTTTGTTGTTGTTCTTTGGTTTTTTGTTTTTGTTTTTTTGTTTTTGTTTGTTTGCTTTATTTTTTGTTTGAGATGGAGTTTCCCTGTGTAGCCCTGTGTGTCCGGGAACCCCCTTTATAGACAAGGCTGGCCTAGAACTTGTCTCTGTTTCGAGAGTGCTGGGATTAAAGGCATGTACTACCACCACCTGGCTGCCTTTTAAAGTGGCCCTCCAAGGCCATCCCCTCTGGGAACTTGGCCCCGAGCAGAAGTGAGCCGAATCTTTTCTGGATCTCTATGGCTGCCAGCATAGTCTGTGGCTCAGAGTGGGTTAAAGAGAAAACAAACAAACAAACAAACAACCAGGCTCTAACATTGGTGCCACCAACAGGGGACCACATGTTCAAATACTTGCGTCCGTAGGGGACATTTCTCCTCTGCATTACAAGCACCCATCATCTACCAGGGTGCTAAGATGAGCAGTGGATAAAAAGGCCGCTTCTGCAGTCTGCAGGATGGGAGGGGTCCTCTAAGGAATCAAGTTGAATTCAGATCTGGTGGGGGGCAGTCACTGTGTGGCAGAGGGTTGCAGTGCAAGTGGGTCCGGAGCTTGTAGATCCTTGAGAAAGGCCAGGGAGAGCTCTTTCTGTGTAGAGGTTTGTAGACAGCCCGGAGTGCAGCTTCACTCCTGTGGGCTTCTTTGTCTTTATCTCCATCCTCCCATAATTGCCTCACTGGGGCCTTAAGACACGTCTTCAGCAGAGGTCACACAGGGGGTCTGAAGAGCCACCCCAGGAATAGAACAGCGTTTTGTTTTATTCAATCACTCTGGAGGCTATAACTCGTTAGCCTGCTCAGGACCACTTCTGCAGGGTGTCCCTGTGACAAAGGCATCCTGGGGCACTGGGCCAAGAAAACTGGGTCTTCTTGGATCTTGGCTCCAGACAGTAAGAACACTGTGGCCTGCTGTCCTGGCCTTGGGAATCTGGTGGGAGGAGCTCCAGAAGAGAGTGGAACCTGGTTCCATAGCGTTACCTGGAAGGGAGCATCATTGCCAGCCCCCACAGCTGGATCCAAGCAAACCTTATTTGTGTGAGGTGTTTTTTTCTTTTTTAATTGTAAGCTGTTCTTTTGGAAAAGAAAGTGGGGGGAGGGGGGCGGTTATGTCTATCAAAACTCGGTTTAGAATAGCTGATGGCAGTGCTAAATAGAGTTTGTACCTGTCTCTCAAACACCATTTACCAAACTCTGCGACACACAAAGCCTCTGGGAGATGCTCAAGGGAGGGAGACAATCGGAGCTGGTGGTGTGTGTCATCTACATCAGAAACATAACAAACATCTTTACAGCACTAATGGCAGAGTAGGAGAGGAGGGGCTGCAGAACAGGGGCGTGGCTTCTGAAGCCACAACCCCCAGGTCCCATTGACCCTGAGACTCGATCTGCCACAGGAGTGTGCACATGTATGTGCCTGCTTGTATGGGCGTAGGGGCATTCCTGTGTGTGTTCCTGTGATTGTGCACATACGTGTGGAGAGGCCAGAGGTTAAGCTTGGCTGTCATTCAGGGTTTTTGTTTTTGTTTTGTTTGTTTGTTTATTTGTTTGTTTGGATTTTCTTGAGACAGAGTCTCTTGTTGGCCTGGTACTTTCCTAGTAGGCTCGGCTGGTCAGCAAGCTCCAGAAATATCCCTGTCACGGCTCCCTCCCCCTGGCAGTACAAGCACACCCCATGCCCTGTTTTTACATGGGTGCTGGGTTTCAAACTCAGGTCCTCATGCGCTCAAGGCAGGCTCTCTGCTGACTGAGCCATCGTGGTGGTGGTGTCTTAGTTAGGATTTTACTGATTTTACTGTTGTGAACAGACACCACAACCAAGGCAACTTTTTTTTTTTGTTTTTGTTTTTCGAGACAGGGTTTCTCTTTATAGCCCTGGCTGTCCTGGAACTCACTTTGTAGACCAGGCTGGCCTCGAACTCAGAAATCTGCCTGCCTCTACCTCCTGAGTGCTGGGATTAAAGGCATGTGCCACCAACGCCTGGCTTAAGGCAACTCTTATAAGGACAATATTTAGCTGGGGCTGGCCTACAGGTTCAGAGGTTCAGTCCATTGTCATCAAGGTGGCATCCAGGCAGGCTGAGAGTCCTACATCATCATCTGAAGGCTGCTAGCAGAATACTTGCTTCCAGGCAGCTAGGGTGAGGGTCTCTAAGCCCACACCCACAGTGACACACCTGCTCCAACAAGGCCACACCCACTCCAACAGGGCCACATCTCTTAATAGTGCCACTCCCTGGGCAGAGCATACACAGACCACTATGCTTGTCCTAAAATATCCCTGGTTGTAGAACCTGCCTTTGGGGCTGAGGACAGTGGCAGGGAGCGGGGAGTCCACAGTTTGGACTATCTTCTCTTCTCAAATGTTATTGTCTCTTTGGGAAAGGGTCTCCCCAACCCGATGCCCATAGTAGTAGGACATCCAGTGACAGATCACCTTCTGTAGGAAGCCATGCCAGCCAGTAACAGGCCGTGCATTTCTCCTACTCGCTGCCAAGCTGTGTGCCTTCTGGTTGACAATTGCCTATCTTTGTCACGCCTTTTATCTTCTAGTTTTAACATTTATTGGTGCAATTATTCAATGTTTACTTTTTTATTAAGCATATGGATCAAATTTTGATCACTTCTCACAGCAATTAATCCTACTATAAGACTTTTTTTTTTAATCAGCTCCTTCCATTTAAATGACACCCTGTGAGCCTCCGCTGGCGACCTGACAGAACAGTATCATTTAAATAACACATAAGGGCCAAACAAGTTTGGGAGATGTTGCCTGGAGTTCCGGCTTACTGGCTTACTGCGTGTGACCCCTGGGGGCAGGAGAGCCGCAGCCAGCCCGCTTGGATACACAGCCACCCTTTCCTTCCGTGAGACCTTGCAAGCCGTGGTGGGATGTGGTTTTGTTTTGAGTGTTACCAGGTTGAAGAGGAAGCAGACACTGGCTAGAAGCTCTTTGTGAAGCGGTTTGCGTGGAGATGCTGTAAACCCCAGAGCTCTGGAGCTCTCGGGAGCTTTCCACACTTCCCCTCAGCTGTGCCTACAGACTACAGAGGTCGGGCTCGGGGCAGGTGAGATAGGAGAAGGAAGATGAATCTCCATTTTTCCTTTTCTGTCTCAACTTCCTCTTTCCCCATTAAGCTCCGCCCCCTCATACCACCGCAAAGAGAAGCGGAGCTTCATTCTGATTGGTGGCAGAACCCCAACCAACCAACCAACCAACCAACCAACCAACCAACCAGAAGCTATTTCTATTCCTGTGGCCAGAAACAGGTGGCCCAATCCTTGTACTACAAGGAGGAAGAAAATGCCCAGGGTGGGTATTCAAACCCAGTCCCCTCCGCCCCCCCCAGTCATCAGTGTCCCTGAATTCTAGCAGACCTTCTCTACAGAGGGGTCAATACACACTTGGACCCCCAAGAGTCTTCAGTGTCCCCCCTATTCTAGCAGCCCCTTCTCAAGGGGTCACCACATGTGTCAATACACACTTGGGCTTTGCACCAAGATATTTTCTATTCTTCAGTTCTTTAACCAGCAGAGAAAAATCCCACCCACTAGCCAGAACCACTACTTAATGTCCCATGAGCTACAGCAAGTCCCACAACTGGGACAAAAGTCCCAAGGAGGCAGAAGGGATAAATATTCTGCCCTCGTGGGGCCTGCGATGGGATGGTTCCTCTGCATCGTTAGCTTTATGGGATTCAGAGTCACCGTGGAAATACAACTGTGTGTGCCCATGAGGGCATTTCCAGGGAGGTATAACTAAGAAGGGAAGACAGGGCAAGGTGAGCCCATGGGCTCCAGCCCCAGACTACATAAAAAGAAGAAACAAACAACACCACCAGCCTGAGGGTGGACACAACGTAACCAGCTGCTTCAGAGTGCCTATCACCGAGGCTTCCTGCTGTGATGGACTGTGCACCCACAGACTGTGAGCCAGAACGCAGCATGGACCACGTACCCTCAGACTGTGAGCCAGAACAAACCTTTTTCTTCACTAACTTGCTTCAGTCAAGTATTTTGTCACAGCAACACAGAAGAAAACTGAGAGGGCCAAGGAAAGTTCTTGGTGCTCAAGGGCATGATGGCTTTGTCCCCGAGTATCTGGTGAGGTTGTATTTCCTGAACTCATGTACTTCGAGCTGGAGTGTGTACATCAGGAAGTAATCTCATCTCGAAACAGGAAGCCAGAGAGTAAGTCAGGAACTACTCAGGCTTCTGTAACAATCGGCTCTTTCGGGAGCAAGCCCAGTGTCTCATATCTCTTGAGAGGATCCTTATTCCCTTCCAAGGCAGGGCTCCTATGACAAGAATCTTACTCAGCCCGAAGTGGTGGCACACACCTTTAATCCCAGCACTTGGGAGGCAGAGGCAGGCAAATTTCTGAGTTCGAGGCCAGCCTGGTCTACAGAGTGAGTTCCAGGACAGCCAGGACTACACAAAGAAACCCTGTCTTGGAAAAACCAAAAAAAAAAAAAAAAAAAAAAGAAAGAAAAAGAAAGAATCTTACTCGACTCCATCAGTTAAAGACTCTAATGCCTCGTATCACCACAGTGAGGACCAAGCTTCCAAGACATAAGCTCTGGAGACACATCTCATCTAGAACGCAGCACAGAGGAAATACTTAGTCATTTGATTGTCATGTCATGGAGTGGCAGGTGCTAGTTCATCGTTCACCAAACTACACACAGCCCTGCGCGTATATGAACTACAAATCCCAGGATCCTTTGTGGCAAAGATATGCCATATGATTGCATTTTGGCCAATGGAATGTGGGGAAAATGATAGGATGCTTCTCCTACATGGCCACGGAAACCCTGTCCTACAATCACAGAAGCCTCGCTTTTTCTTCATCTACCTCTAGAGTTGATGGGGCAGTCGGGAGGGGGAGCGGTGTGTGTGTGTGGAGGGGGGGCAGTTGAATGAATGGACAGACCAGAGTGACTTCATTCACGGGGGATGATGGGCAAGCTACAGCAGGAGATCATTGTGATACGGAGTGGAGCAAAGCAGACGCCCACTCGACCTCAACAGCCACTTCCCTTCTGTTAGGACGGACTCCTCGGCAGACCAGGGAGCCACATGAGGCACAGGTCTCTGTAGGTAAGGCCAGTGGTATCCGGTGGAGAGTCAGACACGTAGATGACAGGGGTAGTTTTCCTGACTTGGAGGGGTCACTAGGCATATATGTTTGACAGGCAGCAGCTCGGACTGAGAAAAAATGGGGGTCCCAGTGGAAAACTCCAGATGGTGTCGTCATCCCCGGCAGCCTCAGAAAGGTGACTGTTGTGGAAGAGAAATGGAAGCCAAAGTCAGAACCTATGCTGGGACTCAGATCAGAGTGGATGGAGCAGAGAAGGTTCAGGCCTAGGATAGATGTAAGCCCCTGTGGGAGTTCCTGCTGCTGGGCTAGGATGTGAGAGAAGAAGGTGCAGCAGAGTACCCTACCTCATGACGCAGAAGCCACCGATGCCCTTGAGGAGGACGGCGGACCCTTCTCCCTCCCTCCCTCCCTCCCTCCCTCCCTCCCTTCCTTCCTTCCTTCCTTCCTTCCTTCCTTCCTTCCTTCTTTCCTTCCTTCCTTCCTTCCTCTATCTGCATACCCTATCATCCAGGCACCTTTTGTGTGCCAGTGCCTGAGCTGCGGGTGGGAGGTGCATCCGGTCCAATGTAAAGCAGAACTCAGCGAGGGAGGGAAGAGGATGGAGCAGAGGAGAGGCTGGAAGCCTGAGCAGGTGGTGAGATCACAGTAGCTGCCCAGAACCGGAAATGAATCCCTCCCACCTCCTTAGCAAGACAGAGGGAAGCTGGGCTCTGCTCGCTCCATAGTGAATGGGTGCCTCTTTGTCCCTCTTCCTCCGGGAAGGACAATGGCGTGGCCTGGTCCCTTTATACTTTGGGGCCAGCAGGCGCTTAGCAGATGTTAAATGCAGTAGCACCCACACACTTTAGCAGCTTTGGTGCCCACTGGTGAGGATGCATGTACACACACACACACACACACACACACACACACACACACACACACAGAGCCGTTAGGTCTGGCAGATGCAATTAGCCTCTGGGTCCCTTAGAATTAGATGCAGGTGGCTAATTGTCCATGCCAGGAGGCAACTGTGGGCACAATTAGTCATGTCTCTTTCCCCGCTTGGGGCTAATCTCTGGGGGTGGGGCCGAGGGAGGGAATGTGAGAAGCTGGATCTGTCTTGAGCCATGGGCTGTGATGGGTGACTTTTGGTAGGGCTGCTCACCCTGTGAGAGTGGTCAAGGGCAGGAGGGCAGGGAGGGAAGGAGGGTGGCAGCTGCTTTGAGCGGTCCCTGCACTCTCCTCCCCACGCTGTCAGCACTCTGGTGTCTAGATACTGCTGCTGAGTTCGGTGCCTGCATCATAGCCCAAAGCCACTTCACTCCATCCATTCTTATGGGGAAGAATGAAGAAACCCAAGCCTGCTCATGACCAGGTCCCCTGGTTGCTTTTATGTCCTTCCTATAGTTGTTTCCCCCCTCTCTGTCTTTCTAAATTTTATCTATCTATCTATCTATCTATCTATCTATCTATCTATCTATCTATCTATCAATCTATCTATCATCTATCTATCATCTATCTATCTATTGAGAGAGGGTCTCACTCTAGCTCTGGCTGTCCCAGGACTCACTCTGTAGACCAGGCTGGCCTCAAACTCACAAAGATCCGCCTGCCTCTGCCTCCCGAGTGCTGGGATTAAAGGTGTGTGCCACCATGCTCAGCTCCCCTGGCTTTTTCTTGTCCTCCCTGTCCATAATGTCTTACCAGTCTGAGGGATGACTCCCAGAGACTAGACACTGGCTTAGAGCAGAGCAGACCCGGGAAATCTCCAGTGTAAAATTAGCATTGGCTGCTAGGGTCCTGCACACACCCCAGGCACCAGGGGCAGGGATGCGGAGGGGCCTCTGAGTTTACAGAGAGTGTGCACCATACCCATTGGATGAGAGATGATGATGGCCGGCCATTCAGTGACTCACTAGAGATCTAGGTGTTGCCTTGCTGAGCCCTCAGTTTCCCAAGCTGTTAAGGTGTTGAGTCTCTGTAATGGCTTGTCAGTTTCTGCCAGAGCTGCGGAGTTCAAGGAGGGGATGGCCTCTGACCAGGAGAGAGGGAAGTTGTGAAGTTCAAGGAGAAGGATGTTGGAAGCTGGCTTAACTGCTAGGATGGAAGCCTGTGTAAGGGCGGAGCTGGTGGTGCCCTGAGGTAGGCTGACCTGCATTTATCTGGGGTTGCCAGTGACTGAGGGCATCACGGGGGGTATACTTAGTGGTGCGCCTTGACCTCCACAGAGGCTACCCAATGAATCACGCCTCTGATGTTCACAGATGGGAGAAGCTGACTCACTGTGACCCATAGATGCTGCTGTCCTCTGGGCCAGCCCCAAGCAATGCAGTGGCCATGTTCCTTCTTACACTATGTAAGAAGTCCAGCTATTTGGAGACCTCCAAGTTCCCTGCAGGTTGTATGGAAAGGGATGCCTCAGTACACCCCATCCAGTCCAGCGAGGCTAACCCCACAGCAGACGAGTCTGTGCAGGCAGCATCTTGCAACCCCACAGTGAGACACAACGGTAGAAAAGGCTCCAAGCAGGGGCCACATTGCTAGGGAAAAAAATAACCTCCCCTAGCTGATCATCCCCTAGGGTCTTTTTTTTTTTTTAGATTTATTTATTTATTATATGTAAGTACATTGTAGCTGTCTTCAGACACTCCAGAAGAGGTTCAGTTATCTTTACAGATGGTTGTGAGCCACCATGTGGTTGCTGGGAATTGAACTCAGGACCTTCGGTAGAGCAGTCGGTGCTCTTAACCACTGAGCCATCTCTCCAGCCCACCCCCTAGGATCTTAAAGAGAACCATTACTGTCTTTTATTATGTGTGCGCTCACACATGTGCGTGTGTGTGCCAGTGCACATGGAAGCCCAAGGTTGGCATTCACAGTCTTTCTCCATCACAGTCCACTTTATTCACGGATGCATGGTAACTAGCTGAACCCCGAGCTCATCTATCAATATGCTTTATCTAACTTGCTCTGGGCTTTCATCGCTCTCCACTTGCGAGGGCTGGAACCACAGCAGGCTACCACACCCACCCAGCACCTAAGCTGCATTCCTCACCTTTATGAATCGAGGACTTTAACCACTTGGCCATCTCCCCGCCCACAAACTACTGTTTTAGATCATGAAATGTTGAGCCTGTATGAGATGTGGCAATAGCTGACCATAAAAGTCCAGGGAGGGCTGGTTTCAGATATGGCTGGATCTGAGACTCAAATAACATCCCCTGATCTTGTTTGCTTTCTCATGTCTTGCTCTCTCTTTGTGCTGATGTCTTTCCCAAACTATCTTTTTCTGGTGGTCACTCCCTAGACCTTCTGTGTGCCTCTGACACAGGTAGACAGACATGTTCTGTATCTCAGTCACTCGGTAACATATTCTCACAAGTCATTTCCTAACTCAGCACAGCGAAAAGGCATTGGAGGAGTTTTCTGTCCCCCTCAGTAGTATCTGATCTCTTGACACTACAACATAGGTCATCATCTATTCACGCACAATTGAGCTTTACACACGCACATGCGCGCACATGCATGCACACACTCACACGCATACATGCACACTCACACACTCACACGTATGCACACACGTGCACACACGCACACACACATGCTCATGCACACGCTCACAAAAGAATCTCATAATGTTCTAAGGAAATGACAATTTTCCACTGGACATAGTTCATAGCTGTGCTGGGCTGTTTATAGTCCATGAGTCACAGAGCATGCCAGCCACAGTGTGACTTAAAGCCACTTGATGATCTTGGACATCAGCCCTACATCAGTCACATCTTCAACTCCTAAGCACTCGTTCAGAAAGGATGTCTAAGGGGGCATCTACCTGTGGCCTCTAGAGACGGCTTCAAACCGGGGAGAGGTGTGATTCCTCCAAGCCCAAGCCTTCTCCATTGTGTGGAAGGAGCCAGCTAGGGTTCCCCAGTGGAAGGCAGAACGGAACATGCCACAGATAGGACCATTTTCCCCTGGGTTCTAGAGCCACGTGTTTCTGCACTCATACAGTGTAAGTCTTCTGAGGCTTCCTGAAAATTGAGGCCCAGACTTGAAGGAACCAGGATGAGCATCTCTCTGACAGACAAAGACCAGTCGATGCAGTCCCTCCTGAGCCTGCGGTGGAGTGAGACACGCCCCAAGGGAGATCTAACCTCATCAGAACATCTACTGGGTATTGGTTTTCTCTATTGCTTACTCTCAAAAGCGCTGAGACAAAGAACTCATATGTATATGTAAAGACAAAGGACTTTTACTCTGAACAAAAGCACAGGGCAAAGGCTCAAAGAAATATTAAAAATAAGAAACACTTGGGGGGCTGGAGAGATGGCTCAGCGTTTAAGAGCACTGAATTCTCTGCCAGAGGTCCTGAGTTCAATTCCCAGCAATCACATGGTGGCTCACAACCACCTGTAATGGGATCTGATGCCTTCTTCTAGTGTGTCTGAGGACAGCTGCAGTGTACTCATACATATATATAAAATAGATACATCTTTAGGAGGAAAAAACAGTCTCTTTCCTGTCTTTCTTTCTTTCTTTCTTTCTTTCTTTCTTTCTTTCTTTCTTTCTTTCTTTCTTTCTTTCTTTCTTTCAAAAAAGAAAGAAACACTTGGCCAGGGGATGTACCTCAGTTGGTAGAGTAATTGCCTAGAGTGTGCAGAACCCTGGGTTTGTCCCCAGCAACACAGAAACCAGATATCGTGGCATATGCCTATCTTCCCAGAAGTCAGAATGTGAAGGCAAAAGGATCAGGAGTTCAGGGTCATCCTTGGCTACATAGTGAGCCTGGTTACACTACGTGAGAAGCTGTCCCAAGAAACAAAAATTAAAAAAGAAAAAAAAGATAAGAGAAACTGAGTACTAGAAGTAAGAAGACCATTTTCATGATTAAAAGCTGCTTGATTTTCAAGTTTGATTTATTTATTTATCTATCTATTTATTTATTTATTATATTTAAGTACACTGTAGCTGTCTTCAGACACACCAGAAGAGGGCGTCAGATCTCATTACAGATGGTTGTGAGCCACCATGTGGTTGCTGGGATTTGAACTCAGAACCTCTGGAAGACCAGTCAGTGCTCTTAACCGCTGAGCCATCTCGCCAGCCCCTCAAGCTTGATTCTTAATTCTTCAGATCTGGAGTGCAGTAATTAGTATTTCATCCATGTGAGGATGAACCTTCCTAACCACCTACCCATTCATCCATCCATCATCCATCCACTCATTCATTCATTCATTCATTCATTCACTATCCATCCATCTACCATCTATCCACCCACCCATCCATCCATCATTCATCCCTCCATCCATCCACCATCCATCTACCCATCCATCCACATTCATCTATCTATCCATCTATCAATCATCTACCATCCACCCACCCATCTATCATCTATCCATCCATCACTCACCCATCCACCCACCCATCCATCTACCCATCCATCCCTCCATCCACCTATCCACATTCATCAATCTATCTATCAATTATCCACCATTTACCCATCCATCCATCATTTATCCATCCATCCATCTGTCCATCCATCCATCATCCATTTATTCATCATTCCATCATTCATCCATCCATCCATTCACCATCCATCTACTCATCTAACCACCATCCACCTATCCACTAACCACCCATCATCCATCCATCCATCTATCCATTCATCCATCTACCTACCTATCCTTCCATCATTTGTCCATCCATCCACCTCTTCATCCACCTCTCCTTCCACTGAGCCACCCACCCTCTGTTCTATCTATCTAGTTAATTATCTACTCAACAGATTCTATCTATTACAAATCAGTGAGAGAAAATGCCGGTGCTGGGGAAAGACTTAGAGAGAAATCCTCAGAGCAAGGAAAAGGTTAAAATAAATCAAAATAAAATTGGAGCTGGCTGTGGGCTTATTCTTAATGACACACGGAAGCAATAACGCAGCTATGCTATGTAATGGACCACTGAGGATTTTTCCCTCTCAGTCAGTCCGAGATGTACCGAATCCAATATCCTATCAGTGATTTGATTTGTTAATAATCAAATTGCAAATACCTTTTCATTTGGCTTCAAAAAGCAAACAGCCATTCGGAATAATTTTTATGGGTCTTGGAATGCAAAATAAACTTAAAATATTGTGTTTGCAAGCCCTACTGGCATGACCGTATTATAATTTATATTGGCCTATTTTGATGTACAGTGGCATAATGAAACTTTAAAAAATATATTCTGCAAAGCTGCATCTAAGCCCAAGCCTGCAGCACAGATTAATGTAAGAACATCATGGGGATTCTTTGCATATTTTGTACAGAAATTTCTAGAGAATGACTGTTCACCAAAACCTCAACGGTGTAGGATCTGCAGTCTCTCAGATTCATCTATTGTCACTGTGCTTGGCCCTCTCTGAGTCCTTCTCTTGCCCGAATCTTCCACCTCCTACCCCCAGACCCACAACTCCACCAGCTCATATTCTGAGCATGCTTGTGCATACATGTGTATATTCAGTTCTCAAGTTCCTCTGGCCCTGATACCCTTCCATTCCTCCCTGCCTGTACGGTAGGTACCTCAGACATTTGCCAGCCTCCAGCTCAAATGCCACCCCTGCTGGGATCGAACCCTGACACTTCCCGGTGTTATCACATCCTCTCTTCCACAGAAATTTGAAAGGAATTCTGTCATCTCTCTCTCTCTCTCTCTCTCTCTCTCTCTCTCTCTCTCTCTCTCTCTGTCTCTCTGGTTTTTCGAGACAGGGTTTCTCTGTGTAGCTCTGGCTGTCCTGGAACTCACTCTGTAGACCAAGCTTGCCTCGAACTCAGAAATCCACCTGCCTCTGCCTCCCGAGTGCTGGGATTAAAGGCGTGTGCCACCAGCGCCTGGCTCCGTGATATCTCTTGTCATGGTGTGTTATTTGTTTACACTCACAAGACTAACTTCCTTGACAACCCAACCAAGATATTCTCAGTCCCAAAGCCTTGACACCGGGCTTGGGACACAGATGTTCCCTACAGATGTGTGGGTGATGGGCAGATGGATGGATCTGGGTAACAAAGGGGTGATGGATGGATCTGGGTAACAAAGGGGCGAATGAATGGGGAAAGGATGAGTTTGTAGGACATGGTGGATGGGTAAATGAAAGGTTTGGTGGGCTGCCCATGGGTGGGTGGACAAGTGAACGGAGGGTGAGCTGGAGGAAAGATTGAAAGAACAGAACCTTCTAGAACATGGCAGTCTCTCCAGAATTGGAATTGTTCAAATGCAAGAAGTAGAGAGGCCTTAGAACATAGACGGATTGTTAAATAAGCTCCTACTACCTCCGTGTAGTACCTCAGCACAGATATCATGTAATAGAAGTTGAATGTCACCTGAGCTTTTCTGTAAGGGCAGGGAAGGGCTTCATTAATAAGATAACATTGAAACAGAAATCTAGGGGGAAGAAATCTAACATGAAACAGATGAGTTAGAATAGGGGAGAGGGGAAGGAAGGATGGACAAAGTGCCTGGGGTGAAGGTGTGCTCAGGATGCACAGAGACAGGTAAGGGACCTATGTGGCTGGAGCAGAGGAGGGTCTGGGATTGTCCACCTCATGGCTTCCATGTTTTGTATTTCTCTTAGAAGGGTTTGCAGACTTGGCGCTGAATTAGAACTTTATGCTTAGATCTTTGGTTTAACCAGAATCCGTTGTCTATACATGATGGAGGCTCATGGCTGCCAAGTTGGTTGAACTAAAAAGCACCTATCAGATGAGGAAAGCGCCCACCTGGGCGTGGCTATGAGGATGTTTCAATTGGATCAGCCAAATCCACTAGTGAGGTCAAAGTATGGGGCAGAAGTGTGAAGGGCAGACCTTGTTGGAAGAACTGGGTCACTTTGAGCACATCTCCAGGGACTGTATCTTGCCGGCCCCTTTCTGTCTGTCACCGTCCAGTCTGTGTTCTCTACCATGTGCTCCCTTCGGGAATCATTTTCTGTCTCACCACACACAGAGTGTATGGGGCCAAGATTGTGGATCAAAATCTCTAAGACCATGAACTAAAATAAATAATTCTTCCTCTTAAATTGTGTTTCTCAGGTATCTGTCATAGGTATGAAAATAACAAACATATTATGCGGCAGGGTTCATAATTTGTTCCGTGGGGAGAGAGAGAGAGAGAGAGAGAGAGAGAGAGAGAGAGAGAGAGAGTGTTGTCCCAAGGACAGGCACTCAGTAGAGTATGCCAGCATTTCACTGAGGGCCACCAAGTCCACTGGGAAACTGCTGTTTGTACAAGAGCTGTTACCAGCTTCTTCCAAACAGTCCATCGATCGATGTTACTTTAACCGCCAGTATTTAAGTACAGAAACATAAGCCTTTCTATAGCACAGCACAGCACAGCACACACATCTCCTGATGGTATCTATTTCTTGCCCCTTTATGTTTTCTCTGGTGCTGGTCACAGCAACAGAGCACTTCCAACATGGAGAGTCACATGGGACTAATGAAGCTGAAAGCAAGCGTCCTTCCTCATCGGTAGCCCCTGCCCTCGCGGAGGGCACTGCTCATGACTTGCCATAGGAAACGGTGTCAGTGGACACTTCTGGAGACGACTGTTTTAGAATACTTAGCGCCACACACAATATTATCACCTCAGTTCTCTTTCATTTCAGATTAACAAGCCAGCGGTATCACTCCTGTAACCCTTTGGAGGTAGAGGCTGGAGGAAGTGGGAGCCTGAAGCGGAACTGGAGGCTTTAGTTCCCATCCCCCACTCTCTCACCCACCTTATCCCTGCACCACCACCACCACCACCACCCCCCTACCCCCACCCTCGCTTCTTCTCCTCTCTGCTTCCTTTCCTGGACCAATCAAATGAAAGCAAACCCTGGCTGGTACTTCAAGCCCTTCCTCCTGTTGGGAGCCGTGTCTTCCCAGCCCTGGTGGACCCAGACCGGTGGACCCAGACCTTGCACCCTTAAACCACAAGTCAAAATAAACCCTTCCTTTCTTACATGGCTTCTTGGCAGGAATTTGCCCATAACTACGAAAGAAGTGAATGGCAGAAGTTTGGTTTGTTTTAAGCCTGGATCTGGGGACTCCATCTTCCCAGACTGTCTCTAGCTGTAACCACATGACGTCCACTCTGGATGAAGTGGGTACCCTCGGTACCTCATAGCTGAGCTGCCTTTCGATTCTGTGTGTAGAGACGACTCCGTGCCTCTTGGTTCTCTTATCAGAATGTAAGGGCACGGTTTATTAGGATGTGTATGTAGGTGTGTAAGTGCCATCCAGGTGCTGATGCTGTATCCAGGTTTCGTTACTCTGAAAGGGTGATCTGGGAGCAGTCTGTCCTTCCCCGAGTCCTCGGAGCTCGGCTCCTCCTATGTCTGCAAGTCTTTTTTGAGAGTTTGGTTGGGAGGACTTGTCCCTGAAGCCATCTGGCATGGTGACTGTTTCTAAGGCTTTGGCTAGCCAGGCAGAGTGTTAATTGTACGCAAACAGGTTGTCTTTCTGCCATCAGGGAGCCCTAGGCTTGCAGGTGGATACAGATGCTCGGAAGGAGACATTTGTCCTAACTCACTTCTCTGAAGGCTACTGGTGGCTGAGTTTCCAGGTTCAGGCTGTGAGAGAGACCAGAGATGTGTGGGCACCGCTCTGGCATGGGCCTGAAGGTGTGGGCGCCTTCTTCTCTCTTCAGTCAGCTGCCTGGAAGAGGGCCTGCTGGGGAGACAGCTGGAAGCAGGTCGCCTGGCAGATCCAGAAAGCAGAGGGACCTGGGTCCAAGGCGCAGAGTTGGCAGGTGCCAGCTCTGGACAGTGACTTGACTGGGAGGTTTCCTGTGGTTTGCTAGGTCCTCTGTGGTTTGCTATAACTTCTGAGTTTATGTGTAATGATGCAAACTAGGCTTTCAGAGCCCTTGTTGCTACCAGGCCCAAGTATTGTATCGCTTTTTAAATGATGTATTCCTGCAGAAAATGCCGGTTTCAGCCAGAGTTTCAGTGTACTATGGTATAGTTACAATGTTTCTTTAATCCAAAAGTCTATTCTGTCTCAAGTTTCCTCATGGTCTCTCTCCTTTCTGCCTCAACAGGGTCTCAAGCCTTGAACTCACTATATAGACAAGAATGACCTTGCTTTTCAATCCCCCTGCCTCTCCCTCCTAAGTGCTAGGACTGTGCTCGGGCAAATACCCTATTCCAGTTTGTATGGTGACCGGGACAACCCAGGGTCTCCTGCATGCTAAAGAAATAAACCCCTCAGCCGGGCGTGGTGGCTCATGCCTTTAATCCCAGCACTTGGGAGGCAGAGGCAGGCGGATTTCTGAGTTTGAGGCCAGCCTGGACTACAGAGTGAGTTCCAGGATAGCCAGGGCTACATAGGGAAACCCTGTCTCGAAAAAACAAGAAAGAAAGAAAGAAAGAAAGAAAGAAAGAAAGAAAGAAAGAAAGAAAGAAAGAGAAAAAGAAATAAACCCCTCTGTCATCTGAAGAACATTCCAGGCCCTTCTCTTTCGTTTCTGTCAGGTCTTTCCCCTCCCTGTTTCCCCTTGCCCCCCTCCTCCTCTGGTCCTCCCTCACCAGTGTCTAGATTTCTCACTTTTTAGAATAAATTTATTTTTGTTTTATGTGTTTCGCCTACATCTGTGCACTGTGTGCACACAATAACCAAGGAGGCCAGGAGAGGGCACCAGATCCCCTGGAACTGAAGTTACAGATAGTTTTTAGTCGCTATGTGGGTGCTGGGAATCAAACCCAGATCCTCTTCGAGAGCAGCCAGTGCTCTTAACAATTGAGCCACCTCTCCATCCATCTTTTGTCTCATTGGCAAACACACTAGCTAAGCTTGAATGCTCATACTTCTGCTGCTTCTGCTTGGGATGTTCTTCCGAGGTATCTGCATGGCTCTATTCTCTGTGGGGAAGACTGAATAAACATTCTTCCTCAGGACGGGAAACTTATCTGGCCTGGGCTCTGCATGTCTTTATGTAACGCACACACATACCCCGAATCATCAGATGTAAATAGATTGTACTTGCTTGTTTCATTATGATACCTCCCTACCTCCTCCTTCAATCAATCTCTCTGAGGCATCCATTCCAAAATGGCAGCTGCTTCCTGAGGCCCAGGCTTCCTGTTTTACCGACTGTCACTCATTCATTTCCTGTTTTGTTTTGTTTTTTTATCAACTCTGATTTTGTTTATTAATCTCTTCTGTCTTAGGCTTATTGTTCCTCCCACCTCTGCACTCCCCAGAGATACATGTTTGGTTTAGTTTCAATCTTTCTTATTTCAACTAGAAGGTTTGTGACTATCGCTTTTCCTCGGGGTCTTATTTTGCCTGTGAAGTGTCGCTCATTATGTAATGTTCCTTCATTGCTCACATCTGAAGAGTTTTTAATTCCAGTATGTTTTTCTGTGTGACCTGTGAGTGTTTATAAGGCATCTGACTTTCTTTTCTTTTTCTTTTTTGTTTGTTTGTTTCTTTTTTTGTTGTTGTTTTTTTCAAGACAGGGTTTCTCTGTGTAGCCCTGGCTATCCTGGAACTCACCCTGTAAACCAGGCTGGCCTTGAACTCAGAAATTCCCTTGCCTCTGCCTCCCAAGTGCTGGGATTGAAGACATGCACCACCACTGGCTGGCCAGCATCTGACTCTTTCAAGGTGACCTTATTTCACCATCTAGCTAGCACCTTCCACTTTTAATGAATTGTGGTCAGAAAAGTAGCTTGCATTGTACTTCCTGTTTTGTTCTTTTAAAAAGATATTTTGTAGTATATCCCACGGTATACTGTGGCAATCACATATTGCACCTTGGAACAGACAGTTGCAACCATTTGGAATTCCGGCCAGCATGAACATTCTTACTCTGCACAGACAAGAACTATTGTCAAGTTGTGTGTGTCAGATATTTTCTTCCTTCCATAGAGGTGACATAGAGCCTCCCAACATAGATGGCTTGTCACTTGCAATGGAAGGAGTTCCAAGGCAGATCTGTAGACTTGGTGGCCTGTCACTCCTAGGCTATGGTGCCTTGTATAGAGGGAGGAAAATCATCAGGAGAGGAAATCCAGGGGCTGGAGAGATGGCTCACCGGTTAAGAGCACTCGCTGCTCTTCCAGAGGTCCTGAGTTCGAATCTCAGCAACCACATGGTGGCTCACAACCATTGGTAATGAGATCTGATGCCCTCTTCTGGTGTGTCTGAAGACAGCTACAGTGTACTTACATATAATAAATAAATCTTTTATTAAAAAAAAAAGGAAATTGAAACCTAAAAAAAAAAAAAGGAGGAGGAGAGCCAGTGTCTTGTGAGGACCGACTTTCTGGTTCTTGGACTGAATGGCCTGTTCTCACAGGGTAGAGAGACAAGGAAGCTCTGTTATTCCTTTAATAAGGGCATTAATCTCATCCATAATCCCCTCCCAAGGTCCTACATCCAATTTTATTATATTGGACGTTTTACCATATGACTTATGACCATATTGGGGGCGGGGTCATAGCCACACCACAGCAAGGGGCAGTTTTAGCTCTTTCTTGCCCTTTGACACAATGTCCCCTATAGCCCAGACTGGGCTCAAACTCCCTGTGTAGCCAAAAATGAGTTTGACAGAAAAAATTGCACCAAAAATGTCCAACCATAGAAACCAAACTGGCTAAAATCATAGTGCAGGGCTCTGCGGGCCTCCGCCTAGGATCCGGTGGCCTGGTTTGGTTAAGAAGACTGTACCGAGCCCAGACATATCCAGTCCTTGGCTTCATGGCTCTGGCCCTTGTTCAGTTTATCTCCTGAATGGAGTAAGGGCCACACTGTATCCCTGAGTGTCACCTCTATGGAAGGAAGAAAATATTTGAGAAAATAATACAGTTGTGTCTTTATTGAACAGGCATAGGCGGTTACAGTTTGGCCATGTGTCCCTGAGCAGCGCCGTGCAGTGACTACTGCCATGGCTCTGCTGTGAGCCACTGTGTGTACCTGGTGGTTTGTAGGAGAATGTGTGCAGGACCATGCCTCTTTAAATAAGGGTTGTGAATCTCCACAACGATTCAGAAACCAGCCCCACACGGATGATCAGGGACAACTGGTTTGTACTGGATTCTGTCTGGGCCAACATGTCTACTCTCTTTGCTCCACACACAAATCATAAAGAATGTAATGAAGGAAAAAGAGCCGAGAGCTGGAGAGGGGGGCTCAGCAGTTCCAGGCATGTACTGCTCCTACAGAGAGAGCACTGCTCCTACGGAGAGAGCACTGCTCCTACGATGAGAGAGAGCACTGCTCCTACGGAGAGAGCACTGCTCCTACGATGAGAGAGAGCACTGCTCCTACGATGAGAGAGAGCACTGCTCCCACGGAGAGAGCACTGCTCCTACAGAGCACTGCTCCTACAGAGCACCTAAGATCAGTTCCTAGCACCCGTGTCAGGGGGCTCACTTCTACCTGCAATTCTAGTTCCAGGAGATCCAGTGTTCCCTCCTCACAAACCACATCTTATTTTTCAATGTTAGACATTTTTTTTTTTTTACTTAAAATGGTCATTTTAGTATAAAGGCAAATGTTAACACTATGTCTAAAAACATCTTCTATACCCTGAAAGAGTTTGTAAGAAAAGTAAACATTTCTGCGGGTTCCAGAGAGTTCTGTGGCCTGGCTCTGTATCTGCCCATCTGAGGTCCACCCCATGAGCCAGTGGAGTTTTCTGTGACCTTCTCTGTGGGAAAGAGGACAGGTGCTTTACACTGCGTGACCCTCATCACATCTGGCTGCTTCTGAACCTCACAGCTGACAGCCAGCCTCCTCTATCCCAGACCCTCTCTTTCTGCACAGGGTTTGGTTGTGGACCTCTCCACGGTTCAACCTGTCCCAAAGTAGATCTTCACTAGATTCTAGAAGGAGGGTTGGAGTAAAGCTGATTTCCTCTTTCCTTTCCATATTCAACTCCTACTGAAGGGGGGCTGGGGAGGGGGCTCCCCAAGAAAGTACTCTGAGTGCAAAATAGACCACCCGTCTACGGGTTTGTCTCAGTCTCCACAGTTTCATCAAAGCTCTACCTAGAAAGAAAATGACAAGGGTAGACGTTGGGGTAGAGTCAGGGGTAGGGGTAGGGAGGGGGACTGGAGACAGAGGTGGGGGATGGGGTCCCAGATGTACCACTGGGAGAAGTTGAAAGTCCAAATTGTGCAGTTTCTCCATGGCCTGTTTCCTCGTGAGACTAGTGCGTGTGGATAAAATGCATCTACAGCAAGGAGCTAACAAGTTAAAAAAAAAACAAAAAAAAAAACGAGGTAAATTAACATGAAAGAGCCGTTCACAATAGGCCCCCTTCCCACAGTACCACGGAGTACAAAGGCCCTGGGTTATAGCTTTCATTCTGGGTTTGTGGCACTAGAAGAATAACCTGAGACTTACACAATTGAAAATTCCTCGTTATGGTCCCACACATGAGGTCGGTTCCCTGCCTCTCGTGAGTGACATTCCAGACAGCCTCTCTCCATCTTCAGGTGTGGGGGACACCTGGCCCCTCCCGCCTGTCTTTCGGAACAAAGGCCATGGTGGATCTGTCAGGTCCCATTTGGAAACACGGTATCAATCTAGCCTTATCCTGGTATTGATGGGCTGTGGGTATGCTACTGTAATTATGTCAAAAATGAAATATTTCAATGTGATTGGCAGGCCGATTACAATAATGCATGTCATTAGGCCCAGAGCTTGCTTGTTCAACTAGAGAGAATGCCAGTGGCAATTAGCTGTGTTTTCTTTAAAATTTGCCAAGATTTCATTTAGTTTCCATTGTGCCGGTGTAAAACACCCCACAGAGGCACCTGGTGGTTGGCATCTCTCGGATTCTTCTGTGGACAAGCCCGTGCATAGCATGGGAGGTAGGGGCAGAAAGATCTTTAGGTGACAGATGTATGTGTGTATGGGGTGGGGAGGTCCCATGTGTATATGGGTGTGTGAATGTATGTCTTTGAGGGGTGAGTCTCAATTCATCTGAGGTGTCTTGTCTTTTTCTCCATATCTTTATTAAAAATCCTTAGGTGAAGAGACTTCTTGGGTTCACATGGGTCAAACACCCAGTTGGCTACCATTGCCTATGATGGGACCCTGGCGTTCCTGATCCTTGTCATTATCGTCGGGTGTTTAGACTTGCTGAGTAGATCATACCCAGATGCAAGGTGTGTGTGTGTGTGTGTGTGTGTGTGTGTGTGTGTGTGTGAGGGGTATGCAGTTGTCTACAAAAGTTGTATAAGTACTGAAACATACCTCAGGGACCCTTGACTCAGGAATGGGCTGGCTCAGATTTCAGTTTCATGACTGAAGGTTGGAAGCTCTATGGAGTCTGGCTTCAGGCTGTGTTTAGAGTCAAAGAGTACAGTGTTCCCAGCCTCTAGCATTCACAAGGAGCTGGGGGCACTCCAGAAGTCTTCAGTGATCCTCCAGGACCCTAACCCACTTTCTGCTAAGGACCCTGTGTGCGGAGAAGGACTTGGGCTCACATCCATCATTGTGTGAGCTCCGGCTTGGGCAAGTTGGGAGCCAGGATCCCTAAAGCGGAGCGGAACAGAGTTAATTGTTGATGGAAAGGGGACCTTGCCCCTCACAGTCCCACAAGTCCCCCAAACTGTAGACCTCATATCCCCCGGTAGGTCCTTCCTAGTTCCCGTGCAGGTTCTAAGCCTCTTGCCTGTATTTATCTGGACTCTGCATTCGGCTCTGGGTGTTGGCTTGCTGGGCTACTGTCAGACAGCACAGCAGTCTATGGTCTGAAAGATAGTGGTAGGTTCTCACACCACTTCCTGAAGAAGCACTGAGATGGGGTGTTGATAGGCCGCTTCCTTAAACAGCTAGTATACACGGCATCTGCTTGCTGGGTCTTCTTCTCAGGGTTCTTCCTCTGTGTGTGTCCATATCTTGGCCTCCTCTACAGAAAAATGCAGTCACATGGGTTAGGGCTTGAGTTCACTAGCTCTTTAAAGATCTTCCCCTGTAATGATTAGTATTGATTGTTGGGTGTGAGAGGATCCTGTACCTGTACTTTTTGGTGACTTTACTGGGATCTTATAATCTATCACCCTTCACCACCCCAATCACTTCCAACCCTCAACACTATGTAGGTGAGAAGGAAGGTTAGAGAGGAAAGGGGACGTAGATCTCTTTAGACTACTTTTTGGTAATTAGGGGCATCGAGTTCCTTGGGGCAAGTCCAATGTTTGCTGGTTTTTACCTCCAAGTAGCAACCAGCAATCCAGCAAACAGCCAGAGCAGCAGGAGGAAACAGCAGCAGCAGCAGCAGCAGCAGCAGCAGCAGCAGCAGCAGCAGCAGGCAGAGCAGCAAGCTCCACCCACTCTCTTGGGGCTCAAGACACTTTTTATCCTCTCAAAAGTTTCCAGAATTCCAAATGTAAACTATCTTTGGCAGGCAGAATCACACCCCTGCCAGAGCATGAGATAAGTCATGGTCAGCTGCTGTGGACCATCTGAAGCAGCCCCATGTTCCCACCCCAGGGATTAAAACAAAAACCATATTCACAGAATATAATGGATGTTTTAAAGAAGCCCAGAGTCTCACTACAGGATCCGGAATAATAAGGGGGCATTACTCTAGGTGTCTTAGTCAGGGCTTCTATTCCTGAACAAACATCATGACCAAGCAGCAAGTTGGGGAGGAAAGGGTTTATTCAGCTTACACTTCCACACTGCTGTTCATCACCAAAGGAAGTCAGGACTGGAACTCAAGCAGGTCAGGAAGCAGGAGCTGATGCAGAAGCCATGCAGGGATGTTCTTTACTGGCTTGCTTTCCCTGGCTTGCTCAGCTTGCTCTCTTATAGAACCCAAGACTACCAGCCCTGGGATGGCACCACCCACAAGGGGACCTCCCTGCCCCTTGATCAATAATTGAGAAAATGCCTTGCAGCTGGATCTCATGGAGGCATTTCCCCAATGGAAGCTCCTTTCTCTGTGATAACTCCAGCCTGTGTCAAGTTGACACAAAACTAGCCAGTACACTAGGTGTATTTGGGAAGGAGTCTGTAGGCTGGGTTAATTGAGACGTGAAGCCTTGCTGCTGTTATGGGCTGTTATTCCACAGGCTGGCATCCTGGGCCATGTGAGAATGAGCAGGTCAGCCGAGCACAGACATTCATCTCTCCTCTTCAGTATATGGATCAGGCATGGGGGTGAGAGTGAGATTCCCCCCCCCAGGGAGCCCTGGGCACAGGAGAAATTGTCTGCCTTGGCCCTGTGTGAAGGCTGGGAGGGGCATGATCTGGCAGCTTCTGCCTAGGCTCCCTGGAACAGGGTATGGGTGCATTGGTTTCTTAGGCATGGGGCACCCCAGCAAGGGACGCATGCCCTCTCTCTGGTCTGGAGGCCCCAAGAGATCTGGAAGTCTAAAATCAAAGTGTATGTGAGGCTGTGCTTTCTTTGAAGGTTTAGGGAATGCTGTCTTCTCCTCGGGCTCCTGGTAGCATCGCAGCTTGCTGCAGTAGAACCCACGTTCATGTGGAGGCTTCCTGCCAGTGTGCTTGCAAGTCCAGATGCCCCCATTTTAGAGGCAAGTCAGTCACACTGGATGAGGGATCCAACCAACTCTTCCCCTAAAGAAAGACAATGACCCTAGCTGCCCCTAAGCTGTGGGGGTTAGGACCGCTGCATGAGCTCAGAGAGACACCGTGAGATCCAGAGGACCACTTTGGGTCAGGCTCAGTGCTTCTTCTGGACGTGGTGGGCAGTTTGAAGGTTACCTCTCTGGGTCCGGTTGTGCCCTGTTACCAAGACTGGCTAGCCCAGTGCCAAGTTCTCAAAACAGGGACAAACGGAGAGCAAGGCTCGGGAGGATACAGCAGCCCAGTGAGAATGGTCAGTTATCCTCTCCCGAGTCCCCTCTCTTTTCACGGAATTAAAACAAAACAAATTGTGTAAAATACATGCGACACAAAATGTATTTCAGTGACCGTTTTAAAGTGTTGGGTACAGCGACACTAAAGCGCGGTCTCGTTGTTGTGGGGCAGCCGCCAAGTTTCCAGCTCCAAAACTCTTCCCCAAACTGTCGCTTTCTGGTCATTAAACGATAGCTCATTTCCGTGAGATCTGCTATCCAAGTTCCTTTAGTGTTCTGCTGCTGTCTTTCTGTGTGACAAACTACTTCAGGTGTAAGCCGCGCCAGGCAACAGCTTCGTTTTATGATGCACTCCGTTCTTCGGGATAGGAATGGGGACAGGATACCCAGGAGAGCTGCTCTCTGGCTCACAGCCTCAGTGAGGGCCATTTAATAACTTGAGTGGGCATCTCTGCGGGGGCTGAACTTCCAGGGCCTTGGTCCTGGTAACCCATAGACTCCTCAATTCTGCTCCTTTCACATTCACTGGGCTTGAGTTATCCAAGACAGAAACTGCACTGCTGTGTCTAAGACAGTTAAGACAGCAGGGTTTGCTGGACAGAGTTCTCCATCAATATTTCTCTATGTGGCTGCAGTGGGGATGGGAGGGTGGGGAGGGGCTTCCTTACAGCTCTGAAGGGTTCCTCTTCCTGCTTGCTTCTTAGCATCCTCTTTCACAGATTTCCCTGTACCCAACCTCAGCCCCACAAAATGCGCTTTGCCTTATCGATAGCTTCATTCTTGTATGTTTGCATGTCTGCCTTTCCTTTTAGATGATCAAGTCTTTACAGCCAAGAGCTCCGTATTTTCAGAGTCCTCCTTACCTAGGAGGGTGCAGGGAAATTAGCAAATGGGTATTCCGTGCATGCATCTGTGTGTGTCTGTGTGTCTGTGTGTCTGTGTGTCTGTATGCTTCCTGAGAACCGTGGGTGTCTTGTCCCCATTCCTAGCCCAAAGAACCGAGTGCATCATAAAATGGAACTGTTGCCTGGCGCGGCTCATACCTGAGGTAGTTTGTCACACAGAAAGACATCAGCAGAACACTAGAGGACCTCGGATGCCAGATCTTACAGAAGGGAGCTATTGTTTAATGACTGAAAAGCTACAGGTCGGGAAGAAGCCTAAAGAATAGCTTCACATTAGAGTAGCCCAGAGAAGGTAAGAAGCACGCCCAGGCAGAGCCGAGGTGAGAAATCATTCAGAAGTTCCCTTTGAGCTCTGGACCCTTAGTCCTCTTCCCTCGGATGTGTTCTGCCTTCCCTTAGGGCTGAGAAACAGTAGCGAATGTTGCTTGGGGTGGAGATAGGGAGGTGGCAGGTGTGTGTGTGTGTGTGTGTGTGTGTGTGTGTGTGTGTGTGTGTGTGTGTGTGTGTGTGTGTGTGTGTGTGTGTGTGTGTGTGTGTGTGTGTGTGTGTGTGTGTGTGTATGGAGATGCTCTTTGGTGAAATGGGTTAAGGACGTCTGAGGTTAGTGGAGATTTGTATTCCCTTTGTGTAGGGGTGGACATTTAAAATTGGACAGATCCAATGTGTCCTGTGCTCACTGGCAAGATCACTGGTGCACAGAACATTCTCTCGAGCCTTGTTTCATGAAGCTCGCCTATCACTGCTGTGTCATAGGCTCTGCAGAAGATATCCCTTCTATGTGCCCTACTGACCAGGCAATGCACAGCACGTTCCTCAGCTACTAATGAAGGGGATGAAGGGGTCATGGGATCCTCTCTTCCACAGCAAGCAGCTGTGCTGGAATGGCAGGCCCACAGAACTGTATGTGCTATCAGGTTTTCCGGTCCGTGTGCAGCACAAGGAACAGTGACAATTCCGTGATGAATTCCAGTGCTCCTTGGGAAGGAGAAGCCAAGGTCAGAGAGTAGAATGAACTTCCCAGGGAATCTGAGCTGCTGTAGTCACCTGACTCCCAGTATGGGCCTGGTATTATGTCACCACTGCTCTCAGTGGGACCTGAACCCCACCTCAGTCACAGAAGAGAATGTCAACCAGAAACAAAAAATTGCAGATGGCCACTAAGCACCAAGAACCCACGTGAGATTGATTACTCGATGTGGACTCCGGCCTGCCTGGAATCCTGGGAGCTGATGCATTTTGAACAAACTTGTAGATGAAGGATCAGACCAAAGCCTTGCATTTGGGGGTGGCGGGAGACGGTAGGCCGAGCTCCAGGAGCCTCGCCCAGAGAGCTGTGCTGAAGACATAGGTTAACTCTCTGCTCAGAACATGTCGATGTCTGCCAGTGGGCCCCCAGCAAGCAGAGCCCTTCTGACGCGCGCGTCACTCACTCATCCCACTGGAGATCCAGTCCCGCCACGGGATTTGCCTCTGCATGGCTGCCTTCCAGAACGGCCTTCTGGGAAAGGGGGATCGATGGCAGAAGAGGTAGATCCAGCAAGGCTTTTTCAGTAAAAGCCTTTTATGCCTCTTGTTCAAAGCATTTAAGTGCCTTTTAGATCACAGATTGAACCGCCGACATTGTAAAGTGGAGCCTTTTAATACCAAAATACACTGCCAGTGTAAGAGTCCATTATGGGAAAAAGCATTTCACTGAGCCAGCCTTGAGAATAATCCTCTCACGTGAAATGTTTGATGACAAACAGTTTCTCCGTATTATAATAAGGGACTCATTATGCAAGGCTCTGTGTGTGTGTGTGTGTGTGTGTGTGTGTGTGTGTGTGTGTGTGTGTGTGTGTTGATTACACATAGCGAGTCATGTCTCATCTGTGGACACCAGTTTGTTCATCTTCTGCGAGATTGGACTGAATGGACTTCACGTGCTTACATGATAAAGCTTTCTTTCTACACTGGGTGTCCATTTTCTCATCCTAAAACGAGGGCTTTGGAATCAGGAGCTGCCTAAGGGAATGGGGACGGAGAGAGCCCAAGGCTCTTGCTGTGTGAGGAAATGCCTCAGGAAAGGTCACAGTTGGTGTTCCAGGGACTGTGGGACTTGGTTTTCTCTGCTCTGAGAGTCTGTCATCCAGGCAGTCCTTCCTGCTGCCCTCTCCTGCCTCCCACAGTGGTGTGTGTCCTCACCGCCCTTAGATACTGGCAGGAAAGAACTGCTTTCTCCCAATCTTTCCCGGAGCTTCGAGGTCAACTCTCCTTGGCTCGGATGGGATCGTGTAGCCAGTCTGTCCTTGAACAAATTGCCATCTTCAGAGTGAAACCTCTCTGACCCTAGGCTGGCTGCCTGATTGGCCCTTGGTCACATGTTCACTCCAAGGTTCCTGTCATCTCAAAGGTCAACACAAGGTCAGTGTCATTGTGCCGGGTAGTTTTGTGTCAAGTTGGCACAGACTATACTCCCCTGTGAGGAGGGAATCTCAACTGCAGAGATATCTCCAGCCTGCGGCCATTTTCTTAAATAGATGCAGATGAGGGTGCCCAGCCTCCTTGGGGTTGGGGTCTATGCAGCATCTTTGCAGTTGGCTAATACTTTCCCAAGTGTCCTTTTGCAACGTCAGGGCACCGGGCATACGTGAGTTATCAGTGTATGCTTGGCGTTTACTGCTCTGAGCACCCCCCCCCCCCATTTGAACACTTACCTTTGTCCCAAAGCTCCCAGAAAGGTGGCTCATTGGTGAAAAGTTTGCCGTGCAAGACCTGCATTAACATCAGAATTCACATGGTGGGGGGAGGGAGGAGGGGCTGGTGGTACCCATTTGTAATCCTCCAACCCGAGAGGCAGAGATAGGACCCATGGGGCTCACTGTCCAGCCAGCTTAGCCTACAACAAGCTCTAAGCCAGAAGTAGACATGGTCTCAAAACACAGTGGACAGCACTTGACTTATGACACCCAGGAATGTTCTCTGGCCTCCACATAGACATGCACTAACACACACACACACACACACACACACACACACATTCTTTTGCCCCTCCCCACACATATACCTTTAGCTCTCTCTGGCGTTAGAAGATGCTCTAATACTCTTCCATAGTCTGGGTTTCCAGGAAGGCTGAGACAACCTGTGTTAGGTGGTCTTTGTGTTTTTAACAGATGCATCTATAGTAGCAGGCTGATTCAGGCAGTGAGGGAGGGCCCAGTGTCTGGCTTTACAGAAGACACACCTGGATGCAAGCTTTGACCGTTCTGTGGACAGGACCCTGTGTTGATGATTCAGCCTATGTGGCCTGTGCTACCCACTTAAGAGACTGTAGGCTGTTGCAGAGTGTTTATGAGGACACTTGGTGCTGAGCTAAGGCCAGAGCAATTTGGGGACTTGTGGGACAAGTGGACCGTGCCACCAGACAGAAGAACTGGTAAGGCTGAGTAGGCTCAGACCCTGCGGGAATCTCAGAATTGAGACCAGCAGGCACGGAGTCAGCTCCCTGCCAAACTACCTGATCTGGAACATGTAACCCTGACATCCCACTGTGAAGACCATGACAATTGGTCATGTAACAGAAAAGCCTAGAGTTCTCCATGCTAATGAGGTCTCTTGACAGGACCTAAGTATTTAGCCAATGAGCTTCCTTGGCCATTCCTTCCCACAAAAGGTATTTAATTCCTGGTTCACCCTGAGTAAGATGTATACATTCACATCTGCCATCAAATAAAACAGATTGGACAAGCAAGGACCGCCTCCTTCATCGAGGAACACTGGAGGTTGGGGGTGCTTCATTGTAAAAGATCCACTGCTTAAATCTCCTAGAGAAGGCCTTCTCTCTCCAGCCCCTCCATGCTCTCAGCACTCACTAGTAGCCAAACTGGGTCCAGCCCCCATTCTGGGCTCAGCCATCTCCTTTCTGCCTGGTGCATTGATGTCCTGAGAGGAAACGAGGACCCACAGACCCCCATTCCCAACTCCCAGTAGTACCCCACGGGTGTCTGGGTACACAGGAGACTGGGAATCACAACAACCATCCAGAACCTTCCCGCTTGAGAAGACACGGACTGAGAACCCCTATTGTGCACTGTGTTCTGCCTCCCCTGAGCAGCGTGCCAGCACCCCAGCCCAGCGGAGAGGCAGACATGTGGCCTGATAGGGAAGCAGGTAGCAGAGGGAGGGGTGTGCAGTGACAGACTGTGCCTCAGTCTCTAATCCCACTAGAAGGTAATACAGGATCAGCATCTGCACCAGCACCAGCACTGGCACCAGCACCAATAAAAGATGCTTTATTCTAGAGCCACCTATGGGTGACCACTTGCCTGGGAACACATATCGGGTCACGCCAAATACCCTATTCCAGTGTGAATGAAAAATGAGGTCATGAGCACTCATGGGTATGGTTGGGAAGGTTTATTGTAGATGTAAGGGAGAATACAGCCACAGGCATCTACAAGGCTCCAGACTCAACCCAGCAGTGAGAGGAGAGAGGGGTTGGGGAGGTGGGGAGTTAGGGGATGGGGAGGTGGAGGAATAGGGGGTAGGAACTGGGGAGGTGGGAGTGTGTGAGGGGAGGGGGGAGAGAGAGAGGGAGAGAGAGAAAGGAACTTAGAGGCCAAGAGACCAAGAGGGCATGTCACCAAAATGGCTGAGTTATATAAAGAAGAGAAGGTGGGGGGATGGAAGGGAATCTCAGGGGCTAGGGAGCTTAGGGTAGGGGCAGAGTATGCTAGCTAGGATGACTCTCTGTTAACAGGTGCTTGTGCTCGGCTTCTTTCATATGTTAAACAGGCACCTCAGTTAGCCCTTTGTCTCAGGTTTCTTTGAGACTTGCTACAATGTGGCGAGAGTTCTGTGATTTTTTTTTTTAATGGTAACAAAACAAAGAAGTAAGTCAAGATGCTTTTCAAATATGTTGGTAGGAACATCAAGTGGGTGGTTCATGCAAGGTGGAGATTCTGCTCTGAGCTTCAGCTGCTGTCTGATTACATTCTTAGCCTTTGCTTTGGTGGACTCTAGGGGGGGGGGGTCTGTGATGAACATTCTAAAATAATTTACCTAATGGTCACAAGGGTGTTAGGCAACCAACACAAGGGGTTGAGGAATAAATTGCTATTTAGGGGATTAAGACCTAGATAATTTGGCCCCAAATCTGCATCATTCCAACTCTCTACAACCACTGACGTTTTTATCAGCCAATCAACCTTGTAGAATGTCAGTGTATATGCAGTTCTCCCCCAGGGAAATTCAGTTTACAAGGGGTTAATGGATAGAGAAGATGGTTGCTGGGCTCTTGCTATGAGAACACCTTAAATTTACTGTGAACCCTTACTGATCAGAAAAGAAAAGAAAAAGGAAAGGGGCCCTGAGACACACAGAGAAGGCAGACACAGAAATCACATGAAGAGAGGCAGAAATTAGAGTGAGCACAGACCAAGAGATGTAAAGAGTGGCCAGAAACCTGGCGAGGCAAGAAGGGTCCGCTCCTAGAGCATCAGTTCTCAACCTGTGGGTGGCGACCCCCTTGAGGATTTCATATCTGATATCCTGTGTGTCAGATATTTCAATTCAGGCAGATTTCTGAGTTCGTGGCCAGCCTGGTCCACAGAGTGAGTTCCAGGACAGTCAAGGCTACACAGAGAAACCCTGTCTCGAAGAAAAAAAAACAAAAACAAACAAGCCAACAACAACAAAAAATGATTTTCATAACAGTAGCAAAATTAAAGTTATGAGTAGCAACAAAATAGTTTTATAGTTGGGGGGTCCCCTGAACATGAGGTAATAAAGGGTCACAGTGTTAAGAAGGTTGAGAACCTAGAGCTTTCTCATTCCCTCAGAGCCCGTGGGCAGGATTTCCATTAAAGATTCCTGGAGTCCAAAGCCATTGGTGGAAAAGAGCTCTGGGAAATGAGCCCAAGGGCTGCCTGACTTCAGGACCAATCAATGACTTGCCAAGTCCTGCCTGGGTCTCAGACGGACTTTCTGTCTACAGAGGGTGTCTTATCTTCTTCTCTCTCTTCTCTCTCTCGCCCCTCCCTCCGTTCAGTCCCAGCATGCACCTCATCATGATGTTCAGTCTGATTACCCATGGAAATTTCCCCCACTGAGCTGATTAATCAAAATACCAAGTCCTTCATATCACACTTACTCCTGATCGCGCTTAAAAATAGTCAGTAACAGATATGTACAAATAGACGGGGCGACACATGGAGTGATTATCGGTGATTTAATTCACTCTGGGATCATGAGGAGGGTGAAATCGTTCGGCAGGAATGGGTTTTTAATGATATGTTTCTAACTAATAGGGAAGATAGCACACA
Organism: Mus minutoides; assembly: GCA_902729485.2. Taxonomy (NCBI): domain Eukaryota; kingdom Metazoa; phylum Chordata; class Mammalia; order Rodentia; family Muridae; genus Mus; species Mus minutoides. The sequence continues at coordinate 123,027 of LR749745.1, read as the reverse complement.
TTATACACGCTTGGGCTTTAGTGAGCCATAGCAAACGGTGCATTTCTTCATTCGACAGACACTTGGTGTGGACTGTGTGCCAGACGCTGTGCAAGAACTCTGCCCTGGGGTCTTTGGTCTAGCACAGAGGATGGGTAACTGAGTATGCCGAGTCCATTTGGAGTGTGAAGCCAGTGACAGGTTGTTGAAAGAGAGTGCAGCTGGCTGAGAGCAGTCATAGATTTGTTTGTGTGTGTGTGTGTGTGTGTGTGTGTGTGTGTGTGTATATATATATATTTTTTTTTTTCCAAGTCCTGGGAACAGAACCCAGGATTGCTAGGTGTGACTTTGTTTGTTAGTTTTCTTTTGTTTTCCCAACTTGATACAAATTAGAATTATCTGGGAAGCGAAACCTTCTTAATAGCCTATTTTTTTTTCCTTTTTAAGATTATTTATTTATTTATTTATTATTTATGTATGAATACTCCATTTGCATGTGTGTCTGCATGGCAGAAGAGTACATCAGATAGATGGCTGTGAACCACCATGTGGATGCTAGGAATTGAACTCGGGTCTTCTGGAAGAGCAGCCAGTGCTCTTAAGTGCTGAGTCATCTCTCCAGACTCTTGAATGCCTCTTGAGAGAAGGATTGCCTTCATCCTATTGGCCCATAGGCAGATCTGTAGGGTATTTTCTTGGTTAATGGTTGATATGACAAAAGCCCAGACCACTATGGGTAGTGCCACCCTGGGCAGGTGGTCCTGGGGTGTGTAAGAAAGCAGGCTGAGAAAGCCACGAGGAGCAAGCCAGGAAGCACTGCCCCTCCATAGCCTCTGCATCAGCTCTGCCTCCAGGTTCCTGCCTAGCGCTCCTGCCCTGGCTTCCCTTAGTGATGGACTGTAATTGCAACCCACAGGCCAAGTAAACCTTGCCTTTCCGAGTTGCAAGTTGTGTTCAGTCGTGGTGTTCTATCATGGCCATAGAAAGCAAGCTAGAACTCTCAGCTAGCTCTCTACCACCCAGCCACACTCTCAGCACTTTCTTTCTTTCTTTCTTTCTTTCTTTCTTTCTTTCTTTCTTTCTTTCTTTCTTTTTTCTTTTTTCTTTTTTTTTTTGGTTTTTTGAGACAGGGTTTCTCTGTATAGCCCTGGCTGTCCTGGAACTCACTCTGTAGACCAGGCTGGCCTTGAACTCAGAAATCCGCCTGCCTCTGCCTCCCAAGTGCTGGGATTAAAGGCGCGTGCCACCACCGCCTGGCTCTCAGCTCTTTCTTAAAGGCCTCTGACACAAACTCCGAGTCATTGTCCCTGCAGTGACCAGTGGCTGACACCTAGGCCGGGATCATTCGGCCTTCCAACAGCTGCCCTCTTGCCCAGGCTTTGGAGATCATATTCTTACATGCATGATTCATTCATCAGTCAGGATTTTAGGGGTGCTATATGGAAGACTTGGGGCCACTCCTCATGACTTCCTCCATTCTGTCATACCCCACCTCCCTTTTCCTTATCCAGCTGTGCTGTTTAAGAAGTTCATTCTCAGGTTGGAGAGATGGCTCAGTGGTTAAGAGCACTGACTGTTCTTCTGGAGGTCCTGAGTTCAAATCCCAGCAACCACATGATGGCTTCCAACCATCTGTAATGGGGTCCGGTGCCTTCTGGTGTGTCTGAAGAGAGCAATAGTGTACTCATATACATAAGATAAATAAATAAACAAATAAATGAATCTATTTGTAAGAAAAAAAAGATGGCGAGACCTTGGCACTCACTTATTCTGAGAGAGAGAGAGAGAGAGAGAGAGAGAGAGAGAGAGAGAGAAATGTCCCATCCTCCAACTTCTCAGAAGAGCATGTGGGGTTTTCCTCTCTGGGTCCAGCCCCCTGAGGCAGAAACATCAGGCACTATTGGGGTGGATGTTGGACAGCAGGGTCTCCCTAGGTGGTGCTCTCTTTCAGGGCAGGTCCTTTGGTTTTTTGTCTGCTCTGACACAGTAATAGGGAGATGTTATGACAGGAGCTACCCCACCGTCACCACCAGAGCTCCCCCTCCCCCTCCCCTCCTCTCTGTTCCTCTCCTCTCCCATCTTCTCCTCTGCCAACCCCCAACATTTAAATTCTTCCCTCCTGTCTTCCTTCTCTAATGTCCTTCCTTTCTGTGTGTTTGAATCTCTGACCCAAACCATTTTTTCTTTCTTTCTGGAGAACTTTTATTATTATTATTATTATTATTTTACAAGATGGGTCGGTGGGGGGGGACGACACATGTTTTCTTCTGCTCCAGAAAGGATTCATCTCCCTTTAATTTTTGGAGGAGAATGATTTCACAGGACACAAAGTTCTAGATTTCTGTTCTCTCCCTCTCCCTCTTCCTCTCTCTCCCTCCCTCCTTCCCCCATTCCCTCCAGCTCTCTCCCAAGATTTTAAGTATTTTGCCCCAGTCCCTTTCTTGCGAGGTCTTGAGCCACCAGCTGTCATTATTGTACTCGCGTCTGGCTTAGTTCAGCTTTCGTGGTCCCTCCACAGTGGCTGAAAGGTCACTGTCTACTGCTGCTCTGCATTGGTTGGTCTAGGATGCATTTGGTAGTTGACTGTTGTTTACTCTATCCTGTTTGTGTCCTCTGAAATGTCTTCTCACACCACAGCTGCTGTTTTCATCAGTTCCCAGCCTGGTACAGGGAGAGAAGCAAGTGATCCCTGTAACTCCATATCTAGCCCATAAGTCACACATGTTCTGTGTGCTGCAGTGAAGTTTCTAGGTGCCCAGTCAGGCTAATAATCATCCCTTTGTCAATGTGTCCACTCTCTATGTGCTACCTTCCTGACAATATTGGTGATTCAAGATCACCTGGAGAAGATTAGCTTTTTTTTTTTTTTCCCCGAGACAGGGTTTCTCTGTATAGTCCTGGCTGTCCTGGAACTCACTTTGTAGACCAGGCTGGCCTCGAACTCAGAAATCGCCTGCTTCTGCCTCCCGAGTGCTGGGATTAAAGGCGTGTACCACCACGCCCAGCCAGCTTTTTTATTTTAATGAATCCATGAGTGTGTGTGTGTGTGTGTGTGTGTGTGTGTGTGTGTGTGTGTAGAGGCTGGAAGACAGTTATGGATTTCATCTTCAGAATGCTGTCCACCTCCTTTGCCTCCTTTGATAATGCTCTCTTATTTGGTCTAGAGTGTGCTGGTTAGGCTCTGCTGTCTAGTCAGTCAACCCCAGAACTCCTCCTGTCTCAGCCACTTCAGGGCTGGTATTGCAAGCTCACCCTACCACATCTAGCATTTCCATGTGGGATCTCAGGATTGAACCCAGGTCCTCTCGCTTGTGCCACAAGCACTTTACCATCTGAGCCATCTCCTCAGTCCTTTCTCTTTCTGATACATTGTCACACAGTCCATAGAAGCCTTAAGCTGTTTCATAAAGCTTTGCCTCACCTCACCTCATGTCATCTCACTTCACCTCACCTCTCGTTATCCTACCTCACCTCATGTCACCTCACCTCACCTCACCTCATATCACCTCACTTCACCTCACCTCATGTCACCTCACTTCTCCTCACTTCATTTCACCTCATTCCATTTCATGTCATCTCACCTTACCTCACCTCATCTCACCTCACCTCACCTCACCTCACCTCACCTCATTTCACCTCACCTCATTTCACCTCACTTTATTTTGCCTCATTTCACCTCATCTACCTCGTTTCACATGAGGAAGACTATAGCATGATGGGAAGAGAGGGAGAGAAAGAAAGAGATAGAGAGAGAGATAGAGATAGAGAGAATCTAGTGTTGAGTTCTTTCTCAGAGAGGTTTGTGGAAAAGGGGATGAGATTCCTTTCCAATAGCTTCCCCTATTGGCTGGGAAGGAATTTTCCTCTTGGAAGCTGGAATGACATCAATCCCTTCAGGATGTGGCCATCTCTCCACTCTACAACTGTCTGTCACTTTTTGTCCATTCTCTCCTCAGGCATCGATCGATCTGGCTTCATTCATCACTATCCAGAGAGCCTTAGGGTAGGACCATAGTTGGGGCTGAGCCAATATTTATGTAATAGTTAATGAATAAAGTTTAGGTTGGACCAGGGGAGGCACCAAGGGGTCCGGAATCTCCCAGGCAGCTCAACAGATTTCAAGACCTTTTGGGTTTATCTCTGTGGTGAGCTAAGGCCTACAGTGACTGAGGGGAGCAGTGATCAAGTTCACAAAATATCCTTGGGTTTATATTTAAGTCTCCAGTGGAAAAAAATGTTACCTTGGTTAAATCATGCTTTATGCCGCCGTTGCAGGTGTTAGACTGTGAAAATATTGGCTGAGCTCAGCTCCCTGGTGTGAAATGCAAGCCTCGGGAAATTCAAACGTACTTGTCAATTGCAGCCCGGGTTTCTTTTATTAATGGTCACTAATGGTCTGCAATCAAGCCACACCTGTGAGAGGCAAACTAACAATCGGCTTGTTTGTGTGACGTGAGTATAATTTATCAACTTGCTGACTGTTCATTCTTCCCAAGGTGTCAGACAAGAGACATTTGTGCAGAAAGAGGGGGAAGTGGCCACTTATCCAGTCTAAGGAGTCAGTGTGGCATTATCCCCATGTTACAGGCACACAGTCGAGGCAATAAAACCCTGTTCCATCACTAACTGCCTATATTTGTCCATTTTTTTGCTCCTTTAATGGCAGACCTACAGCTGAGTCCCTTGAGCAGCAATGAAGCTTATTTAGAATTCAACTTATGAGGGCAGCAGCAAGAGCAGTGAGGGGCTGGCAGGGGTGCCAAGACTACAGCATGGCACACAATGGTGGGAATGTGGGAAGAGCGAAAAGCTCACCAGTGGTTCCAAGGACAGTGCTCAACGACCCAAGAGCCTCCCGTTAATAGTGCTCCCCATCCCCATCTCTGTCTCTGTCTCTGTCACTGTTTCTGTCTCTGTCTGTCTCTGTCTCTCTCTGTGTCTCTTTCTGTCTCTCTCTCCTTTCTCCAGTGTCTCACTCTGTTCCCCAGCCCAGCCTTGAACTTGAGATCTTACTGCCTCAGCTTCCCAGACGTTCAGATCACAGTCCTCTGTTTCAGTATCTAGCCTTCGCCATCTTTTTAACACTGCTGCATTAGTGAGCATCACTGAACCTTGGACATGTGAAACACACCAAGCCCTTCCCAGCACCTCAGGTCCAGCTCCCATTTCTCCCATGGGGAGTGCTGTAGCAATCACACTGTCTCTCTGGGTTGATCATGAAGACTGGATAAGTCAACGTCCCCCACAGGCCTCACGTCCTACATACATTCATCACTATTTTGTCCTGCCCTGTGTTGATGTTTTCCTAAGAAGCCTGTCAGTGTGTTTAACTGTCTGAAGTAGAGCTGTGCCCACACATCACCTTCAGTTCACATTTCTGGTTTCATGGATGGCTCCCTTCAGCCCAAAGGAAGAAGAAAGAATTCCTGACCTGGACCACAGACAGGTTGCTAGGAGACATTGATGTGAGGAGAAGATGGGCTGCCGAGCTGAGAGAAATGGGGGAACAGCTTTTGGGGCCACAGACACAGCCTCCTGGGAGCCCCAAGAAGCTCTGTGACTCTAAAGGTGGGTCCCATGCTCATTAGTTTCTCAGGACAATCATCATAAAATATCCCAGACTGTGTGGCTTAAATAGTGGGACCTGTTTCCTCACAGGGCTGGAAGCAGAGGTCCAAGTTCAAGGTGTTTTCAGGGTTGCTTTCTCTTTGGCTTACCAACGGTGTCTTCTGCATGGTCTTCCCTTTATGTGGGTCTCTGCTCTGCTCTCCTCTTTATATAAAAGCATCAACCATATTAGACTCACACATATGGCCTTATCTTAACTGAGTCAGCTCTTCAAAGGCTCTAAACACAATGCCACTCTGAGGTCTTAGAGTCAGGACCTTAGCACAGGACTTTGGAGAAAAAGGATAGAATCCAGTCCGAGAAACTACAGAATCGGCACCTGGAGGAACAGCAAGTGACTCGGAGCCCAGACGACAAGTTGAGACCTCATTCCCTGACACACACAGATATGGTTCATTTGAGGTTCTACCACTGAGACTTGCTCTTGATGTGAGATGAGGTGGACACACACATCCAACCCTTTCTGGGTCTCTCGGCACTGTGGCACTTTCCTGCCCTTCTTTCCCATCTTGCCCTCATAGTGTTAGGCTGGGCAGGAGACTCCTGGGAGAACATCAGATGGGAAAACGCCCCCATCAGACTGGCCTGTGGGCAAGTCTGTGGGACATGGTCTTGATGGATGATTGATATGGGAGGGTGCTCTCCCTGGGTACGTGTCCTGAGGCATGTAAGAAAGGCTGAACAAGCCAGCAAACAGCATTCCTCTGTAGTCCGTGCTTCAGTTCCTGCCTCCAGGTTCCTGTTTGAGTTCCTGTCCCAAGTTCCTACAAGGCTGGAATGTGCCATGGAAGTGGTAGCCAAATAAACCCTTTCCTCCCCAAGTTATTTTTGGTCACCACAGCAATTGAGAGTGAAGTACGATCGCCCTTTAATGCACAGCTCAAGAAAGTCTCTAAGTTCTATTGCTTCTGCTGAGAGTTTCCAAAATATGAAATCATCAAAGAGTAATTAAAAAGAAAGTCAGTGTATTTCCCAATTCCAAGGCCGAGAAGTGCGATCCTCGTCTTTTCTTCTGTGGCTTCTTCTTCCTCTGAGGCTTCGAGATGAAATGCCCTTCTTACTGAACTCCAAGAAAGCCACAGGGTCTGAGCATACCTTAGAGAAACGAGGAGGGTCACTCCACACTTCCTGTGAGCCAAATAGAGCCCTGAGCTCTCAGAGAACCCTGGCCAGCCAAGATCTTCCTGCCCCGAACCACCGAAAGAGCTGCTATTGGACCATGGCACTTGCCTTGGTGACCCAATGACTGCTAGCTAGAGATCAGATGACATCCTCCCTTCTTTGTGGTACCTCCCAGTGTTCCTCTTGACACAAAGGAAGACAGTCCGCATTGGTCCTATGGAGAAGAGCTCAGATCCTGCCTCTGATGCTTATCAGCTCTGGTTTTGGCTAAGTTGCCAGAGGTCGCCAAGACTCAGTCTCCTTAATGGTGAGATGTGCTAGCAATGATGCCTGACCCCAAAGAGCTGCAGAGAGGACCGGATGAGATACTTATGGGACACCTTATGTGTGTTGGTTACAAGATCATATAGAGCTGAGTGGGTAGAAGCATTCCGAACAGGTTACTGATAGGGTGTAGGTGATTACTGGTAGGAAAAAGGAAGAAAATACATTTCCACAGAGTAACTATATGTAGTGTGGAGGCTCTCCAGCTCTCTGGTAATAAAAGGACTCAGAGCCCCCTTGAGTCCCACAATCACGATTATACACAGTGCCTTTTGTCCCAGAATCTTGGAGCAGCTCTGAAATCAAAACATGACAAGAATCACACAGTTGCAAAAGGGAAAGTGACAGTTTGCTTTTTGTTTTTGAACAAGCTCGCCTTCCCTTCCCAGTTTATAACTTGGCAGCCGGGCACGAGCATGCATGTGGATCTGACCCTAGCCACGAAGGACACCTAATGACAGCTGCTTCTTTCTAGTTGGGTCCTGGAGTTGGGACTCTGAGAGAAGAGGACCCTATGATGCTCAGGAGGAGGAGGAATTAAGAGGTCTGAGCACAAGGGAAGGCTGCCTTGCCCGTCTCTCATAAGGAGATGTAACGGATGAGGATGGGAGGTGGGGTAGGGGAAGGTGGCAGGGCTGGTAAAGTTAGTCATTAATACAAGTAGCAGAAGAGCTGTCCACCCTGGGTGCCTCCTTACTCACAAACCTACACTGGCCCCCTTCCACAATCTGCTTCTCACTTCCTCTAAAGACTTTTGTCTTGGCTCTCAAAAGAAATAGGAAAACCAATTCACTTCAGTAAGACTCTGGGAGAATAAAACCCCAAGGCGTCTTGTGGGCAGTAGAAGGAAGACTAGAAATGTCCAAGGAGGAAGCCAAAGTGGCAGCGCCTTAGAATGTCACTTAGAATGTCACTAGATCTAAGTCATCATGTCTAAAATCCCACATTCTTTCCCTATTCTACTAATAGGGAAATAATAAGATCGCTGTTGATTGCAATAGACACAGACTGAAAAAAACGCTTACAACATTTAGAGATTAAAATTGTGGCCGGGTGTGGTGGTGCATGCCTTTAATCCCAGCACTCGGGAGGCAGAGGCAGGCAGATTTCTGAGTTCGAGGCCAGCCTGGTCTACAAAGTGAGTTCCAGGACAGCCAGGTCTATACAGAGAAACCCTGTCTCGAAAAACCAAAAAAAAAAAAAAACAAAAAACAAAAAACAAAAAACATTGTGAAGAGCATGCATCTTGGAACGGATGGGGCAGGTGGTGTGAGTGTCCATGGGTTGAGGTACTTGTTACCAAGCCTGAAAAATATTAGTTTGATCCCAGAGACACATGGTGGAGAGAGAGAACTGACACTTGCAAGCTGCCCTTTGACCTTTACATGTGTCCTGTGATGTGTGCTCACTCTCACACAATAGATCAGCCAATCAATCAATCAATCAATCAATCAATCAATCAATCAATTCTTGTAGTTAAATTAATTAATTCAATAATGTAAGTAAATTAAAACAATAATCCATAGGAGATTGCATTTTTGGGGCCAGGTTCTCTCCTATAATAAAGTTGACCATGGGAGGTAGAAACTGAGGTAGATAATTTTAAGGACAAAGGAACTTAAGATCGCTGGAGGGCTGGGCTGGCAGGCACAGGTTAGCACTGCAGACATCCTCAGGATCCAAAGCAGCTCTGACCTCATTACACTTTGCAACCTTAGAAGCTGTAACCCACATCTGGAAGGATTTGGAGCAGTCATTTCTGCAGGGTGGTGTTCATCCCACTGAGCGAGAAAGACCATTACTATAATTTCTGAGCCAAATGTAAAGCAAGTTTTATTAAATGCTGGCTAGGATGATAGACACTGGCTGAGTTCTTCCTCTGGGCTCCTGGAGGATGGCACCGAAGTATGGTAGTCAGAGGCTTATAAAGGCTATTACTTCCTGCCTTTGGTTGATAGGGGGCGAGCATACATTGGGCGGTACCTCCAGCCTACATGTAATCAAGCACATCTTGTTCAGTGGGAGCAACCAAGCTTGTTTGCATGTGTTTTGTTATCATTGTAAATGAACAAAAGCTCCCAGAATTCCAGGAAATTATCTGTCCTTGAGCAAGTGGGGAGACAGGGTTAGAGACAGTTTAGTTTATAGATCTCTTAATCAAAGTAATTTAAACTTAAAACATTAGCCCTCACAGAGGCCTTGTATAGCAAGTATCTTAATTACTTCTGTTGCTGTGATCAAACACTCTGTCAGGAGAAAAGGTCTATTCTAGCTCAAGGTTCACAGTAAAGTCCCTCACAGTGGGGGAGGACACTTTGAAGCTCGAAGCAGCTGCTCACATCAGATAAATAATCAGGAAGCTAAGAGCAATGAACGCCTGCTGCTGCTCAGCCCCTTTCCACACACAGTCCAGGATCCCAGCCAGGGAATGGTGTCGCCCACAGTGGGTGAGTCTTCCCACACTAGTTAAGATAACCAAGGCGGTCCCTTACAGCCACACCCCAAGACCCCTATCCTAGGCCATTCTAGATCTTATCAAGTAGACAATTGAGAGTAATATGTGGTGGCTTTGAAGCGTGGTCCATTTATCTAGACACTAGGGTCCTATATCTGCCTTGCAAGAGTATATGAAAATCATTTTCTCCGAAAGTAATAGATTTTTCATAAAATCTATTTATTGGAATTTGTGCATGTACTAGCTTTCCCACCAGATCTTAAGTGTATTGGGGCAGTATGCCTGACAAATAGACATTCACAAGTCAAGGGGCTGGGTGGTACAGGGCTAGAGACTCCTACATACTCTGCTCCTCACTCCCCTCTCATTTTCCCCCTACCAAGGGATAGTGTTTTCCTTCATTATTGTAATTAATAAGGATGCCCAGTGGCTTCGGTCCACATAGATCAAAGCTCTTCTTAAGCTTTACCTCATTTTCTCCCTTTGGTCTGGGAGAGGCAAATTGCTAGCTAGCGTAGGATGACTGTTCCCACTCCACAGATGAGAACAAGGGCAAGGACTCAAGAACTGACTCGTGGGTGGGCGGAGGGAGCACCTGGTGGCAGCCTGCCAGGGAAGTGTGGGTCCCTAATGACTAGGTTGGTTGCTTGGATTTCCCAGACGGGGTGTCCACCATGAGCGAAGATGGTACCAACCTTCATTCTTCCCCCTAAAGTGACTCTCAATGTTGACTTCTTCACATCTATGTGTAGGGTTGCTAGTGTTGGTGTTTTATAAAAAGAAGCCAGGGATATGTTTGGTGGAGGTGCAGTACAGTGTGGGGAATGGGTTTGCCTCTGTGGTCCATGCTGATGCATTCCTTCCCCTGAAACCAGCCACAGGATGGTATAGGAGAGAATAGAGTTTATTTAGGGCATGGAGAGGGGAGTTGAGGGAGTAGAGACAGAGAAAGGCAGAGAGAGAGAGAGAGAGAGAGAGAGAGAGAGAGAGAGGAGGAGGAGGAGAAAGAAGAGGAGGAAGAGGAGGAGGAGCAGAAGAAGGAGGAGGAGAGGCTGGCCATGAGCATGTGGAGAGAAGGGGAAGAGGGTAAGGGAACACAAGCAAGTCAAGAAAAGAGAGTGAGGAAGGGACAGGTAGCCCCTTTTATAGTGAGTTGGCATGGCTGGCTGTTGCCAGGTAACTGTGGGGCAGAGCCTAGATGAAATACCAACAACCAGGACTATATGGGCTCTTAGAACTGAAAAAGGGCAGCCTGGGGCCTGGCTGTGTGGCAAGGCAATGCAGACTCTATACACCAAGTTGTAGTTAGGCTTCCTTGCTGAAAACTTGTGGTTCAGACTTCCTAACCTTCACATGAGTCAGCTGCTTGACCCTGATGGCCCTGAACTAGGCATCTCATGACCCATGACCCTGCTCTGTCCACACCTCTGCGTGACCCTGATGGCCCCTGAACTGGGAATCTCATGACCCATGACCCTGCTCTGTCCACACCTCTGCATGACCCTGATGGCCCCTGAACTGGGAATCTCATGACCCATGACCCTGCTCTGTCCACACCTCTGTCTCCGAGCTGAAAGGGTTTCGTGAAAGGACTTGCCTCTATGTTTTGAGGCTGTGCACAAAGTATCCTTCGAGTATCATCAGAAAGCAGATTCAGGGAATATGAATCCCCTAAGTCAAAACGTATGGAAAAACATAATGCCCATCTACCAGTAGGGCTTTCTTAAATATTAATTAAATGGGAATCTTAGGTGAACACTCTAACTCCTGGTTCACAGTAAATATTCAAAAATATTTGTTAAGACTATAGAGGTTAGTTTTTTGTTTTGTTTTACTTTTTTTTTTTTTTTTGAGACAGGCTCTATGTGGCTGTCCTGGAACTCACTATGTAGACCAGAGATCTATCTGTCTCTGTCTCAAGAATGCTGGGATTAAGCCGGGCGTGGTGGCCCATGCCTTTAATCCCAGCACTTGGGAGGCAGAGGCAGGCGGATTTCTGAGTTTGAGGCCAGCCTGGTCTACAGAGTGAGTTGCAGGACAGCCAGGGCTATACAGAAAAACCCTGTCTCGAAAGACAAAAAAAAAAAAAAAAGAAAAGAAAAAGAAAAAGAAAGAAAAGAATGCTGGGATTAAAGCAAGGGCCGCCAGGCCTGGCCATAGAGGTGTATTATACACAAAGCCTTTCTACCCAGAGCTCAGTTCTTAATTTCAAAAGCTCAGCAGGCCTGTCTATTCCTGTTTCAGCACAACCTATCAACTCCTAGACAGTGCTGAAGGTCTCCTATGTCCCAGGAGTTGCATCGTAACCGGTGGTATTTCAGACATGCTGTCACCATGACGGCAGCTTGGACTGCTCTCCTGCCACTCTCTGCGCTGCTAGGACTTCTCAGCACGTGTGGGTGGTGTTGGTGGTGTTGGCAACAGCCTTGGAACATAGCCTCAGCAGAGTAGCACTTGACTGAGAGCCATCCAACTGATAATGCCGGAGCCGTGGGTTCTGGAATACATTCTATTCCCACCTTGGAACAGACCAGGCAGTTTTGCTGACTTAACTGTGCTTGAAGGTCAGCCAATTGTCGAGCCAGTGTGGAAGCAGGGACCTTTCTTCCGCACTGGGGGAATGTGGTCACAATGTAACAAGTAAGTCCACAAATGTGTGTACTTGTTTGTGGGTGCAGAATGGCTTTCACTCAAAGCATTCTGACCTCTGACCACAGAGTCTTGCTGTGTGTGGGACTTCACACTCACGAGATGTGTGAATCTTGAGGCCTCTCCGCTGACAAATAGTCATCAAGAGCTCACCTTGCGCCTGCGTTTCTATCGGGGTGTGTACAGAAAGCAGATGCCGTGAGAGAATTTGTTGAGGAGGGTTTATGTTCCGTGAGGCTGTTTAGAGTGGTATGGCGTTGGAACCACACAGGATGAAACGTAACCTGTGGCTGGGGGGTGGGGGAGCAGTCACTATGTTACTAGCTCCAGTCCTAACAACCCACTCACCATGGCATGTTCTCATTGCAGACTTGTGGAAAGCCCAGCTGAAGTGACCTTTAGCTAAGGGACTTACCTGCTCTCGTGTGTGTGTGTGTGTGTGTGTGTGTGTGTGTGTGTGTGTGTGTATGTGTGTGTGTGTATGCGCGCGTGCGCACTCGAGAATTTGCTGGGAAGAAATCAGAAGAAAGAGCACCTTCTTTAGGTGACTTTCCTTTTTTTTTTTTTCTATTTTCAGGCTCCCCCACGGATCAAACTCAACAGAAGCATGCGGTACAGTTGTTTTGTGGATCTGCTCTATGGGGCAGACGGCAAAATACGAAAGAAATTGGAGCAGGTGTGGGTACCTGGGACGGTGAATTCAAGACTTGAAGATCAATGTTGAACTGCACACTGGGCAACAACTCAGATTTTGTGGGGACTAAAGCTCATACAGTGTTTTAGGATCCGCCTTAAGAAACAACACAGGCTAGGAGTGTTGCCTCACATTTTTAACTGAGCTTTTGGGAGTCTGAGGCAGGTGGATCTCTGGGAGTTTCAGACCAGCCTGGTCTATGTAGTGAGTTCCAGGATAGCTAGAGTTACATAGTGAGACCGTGTCTTAAAAAAACAAAAAACCGGGCTGGTGAGATGGCTCAGCGGGTAAGAGCACCCGACTGCTCTTCCGAAGGTGATAAGTTCAAATCCCAGCATCCACATGGTGGCTCACAACCATCCGTAACGAGATCTGGCGCCCTCTTCTGGAGTGTCTGAAGACAGCTACAGTGTACTTACATATAATAAATAAAATAAATCTTAAAAAAAACCCAAAAATTAAAAAAAAAATCAAATTGGTAAAACAATAGCAATAACAAAACCAGCACCGAACCCAAGGCCTTTTCTAGGGCTTCAGAAGCTGCAGCTCCAAAGTGCAGTTTGAAGCCCATGCTTCTGGCCTCTAGGAAGGAGATGGTGAAACAAAGAAAACTGATGTTTGACAACAGCAGCTCAAATACTGCGGTGGGTTAAGTAAACACCGAGACGCGCTTCGGATATTTGAAATGAGTCTCTTTATGTACCCGTTTAATAAATCAAGCAACAGTGATTACTGCTTATATCTATTTCGTTTTATTTATTTATTTATTTATTTGGAGACAGGGTTTCTCTGTGTAGCCCTGGCTGTCCTGGAACTCACTCTGTAGACCAGGCTGGCCTTGAACTCAGAGATCCACCTGCCTCTGCCTCCCGAGTGCTGGGATTAAAGGTTTGCGCCACCACGCCCGGCTCTATTTCGGTTCTTAAGGCTTTGAGAGCCACAGTAACATGGAAAACAGCAAGCGGGCTGCAAACCACACTTCCCAGAAGCCCTCGTGCTCAGAGGAACACGCCCCCATCTCTCCTCTTGGAGGTTCAAAGACTACAATTCCCAGCATGAAGCAAGCGCAAGGACTACAATTTCCGGCATGCCCGGAGAGTTGTCAGAAAAGCGCGGCCTTCCTCTTTCCCCGCCTCCCCCGCCGCTCACAGCCAATGGGAAGGCTCTGTACTACGGGGTGTGGAGGGGACGGCGCTGTGGGCAAGTCGCGAGTCTAGGGAAGCGGCGGGAAGTTCGTACTACGCTGTGGACGGCGAGTTGGCCGCTCTGGGTAGGGAGCCGTGGGGTGGTGGCGGGACGGTGGGTCCGGCGTCGCTTCAGGGCGGCGCCGCGGCTGGGTCGGGCCTGCCCGGGAACCCTCGCTTCTCTGCCCGCTCGCGGAGCTGCCGGAAGCCCGGTTCTAGAAGGCCGCCCGAAGCCTAGCCGGGACCAGGGTGGCGGGGACAGGGACAGGGCAGGGACCTGAACTGGCCGAGCCTGCCACTTCCTTAGCCCCGGTGAGGTGAGGTCTCGGGGCACACCCGCAGCCGCCAGCTTCTCATTTCCTTCCAGGCATTGCTCCTCGGGTCTCCCCCGCCGGTGCGGTGCCCTGGCTCCCGGTGCAGTTGTCTTCAGAGGCAGCGAACAGGTCTGCAATCCAGCGCCAAAGTTTGTTTCCGACCGTTTCCAGGCCAGATAGCATTAGATGTAGACCTGCGCCAGAGTCCTTGAGAGATGGGAACACACGTTAGTCCCGGTCGGGTTACCCGTTTTTTCTATTGTCTTGTCGTTGACGTTAACCATTCTTTATGTCTGCGGTCGGCGTGTGTTCTTCCTTTCCGTCCCTCATCGCTTTTGGAGCAATTTTGGAAACGCGATTTTGCCTTTGGGAAGGTGGTGGTTAAATTTAGCGGATCGTTGAAGAGCTTCGTTGCTTTCCTTTAAAAAACAAACAAGCAAACTAGAATTGACCATCTATTGAGTCTGGAATTCAAAACAGTGAAAAAATGTAGATCAATATTTTATCATTATTATTTTGGATTTTCAAGATCTTTTCTCTTTTCCTTCCTTTCTTTCTTTCTTTGGATTTTCAAGATCTTTTCTCTTTTCCTTCCTTCCTTCCTTTCTCTCTCTCTCTCTCTTTCTTTCTTTCTTCCTTTCTTTCTTTCTTTCTTTCTGCCTTGGCTGTTCTGGAACTTGCTCTGTAGACCAGGCTGGCTTTGAACTCACAAGAGATCCACCTGCTTCTGCCTACTGAGTGCTGGGACTAAAGACTTGAGCCACCGCCATCCAGCTTAAGAGTTTGGGAGAAAGGCATTTCACTTTTTTTGTGACATGCCGATCATAATTTTTGGGGAAATTTAATTTACAGTTATGACTGGAATTAAGCATCTGGGCAATTAAGATAATGTTCATCTACCTGGAGAAAGGAATGCAGGTTGACATCACTAAAAATGGCTTTCCCCGTTGTGCTACCACAGATGGCAGACAGACACTGCAGCTCAGCCTTGCTGATGGAGACTGAGCTAACAGGAACATGGATTGAGATGGATAACAAGTGTTGTAGGCGTTAGGGATTCTGTACAGCACTAGTATCCAGCACAGATATCACTTTGATAACTGTAATGGCTGCTGCTTATGCCTGGCGTTGCAGAGATGATGAGCGTTTATTTGTTAAACAAATTAGGTGGTGGAGTTGATGTGTTAAGCAGGGAGCCTGGCATCTAATAAGTTATCGAGTGCCCAGGGAATGGTTATATGGAAAGCTTAGGCTGAGTCTTATTCAAGTATGCATGCATATATTTAAAAATAACAGCAGTGCATTTAAAATGTTGACAGACCCAAAAATTAAATTTCTTACAGGAAATAGGCCAACTTTTTCCTCTTAACTTTGAGAACTAACTTAAAATCAAAATGAGTGAATGTCCCAGATGTCTAGAAAAGACAAAGATATAAATTTTGACTTTTTTTTCCCCTTAAAGGCCTGCGTAATAGACATGCTACGAATAGGTCTTGATTCAAAAAATAAAACCTTAAATTATTTTTTATTTAAAAAACAAACATATTTGGAAGTGGGATTTACGTTGCAATCAAATGCAGATGTGTGACTTCAGGGTTTATGCAAATGAGCAAAGGCTCACGTCTTAAGTCATCAGGCAGTGGGCCTGCTGGGAATTAAAGTGCTGTTGACTTGTCTGAGTGAGGCTGTGGAGGAAGATGATCTGGATGGATCCTCAATGGATTGGTTAGGGATGACCTTGGAGTATGTTTTTACACAGGTAGGGCATTTTGCATGCTTGTCAAGGGTTTTTGTTTGTTTGTTTTTGTTTTGCTTACAAGATTTATTTATTTTTATTTATGAGTATACTGCAGCTGTCCTCAAACACACACCAGAAGAGGGCATCGGATCCCATTACAGATGATTGTGAGGCACCTTGTGGTTGCTGGGATTTAATCTCAGGACCTCTGGAAGAGCAGTCAGTGCTCTTAACCTCTGAGCCATCATCTCTCCAGCCCTGGTTTGGTCTTTTGAGACAGGGTTTCATCATTAGCCCTAGCTATGCTAGTTCTTGCTCTGTAGACCAGGCTGGCCTCGAACTCACAAGAGATCCGCCTGCCTCTGCCTCCCAGGTGCTGGGAGTATACCACCACTGCTCTGCTCTCCAGGTTCTTTTTAAATATGGGAGGCAACGGACTGATAGTGAGAGCCACCTGGGACCTGAGACCACATGGCAACTGCTAAGTGCAAAATCTATTCTTGCTATCTTACTGTTTGGGTTGAAGAAGAAAGGATATGAGAGGAGTAACTTCAGCAGCCACGCCATTAGCTCAGTGGCAAAACTTTCTGCCCATATTTCTTTGACTGTATTTGCAGTTGTCACTGTAAAGCCATGAGGTCAGCCCTGTTCCCTCTGAGAAAGGAGTCTAAGCCCTGTGTCCAGAGGTTGCTGCATTGAAGTAACTTGCAGTATTTCTATGTTGCCTGCAACCTTTGTTCTCAAACCCAAGCACATCAGTCCTTTGGGTGGCATACATGCGTGACCTTTATTAACTGTAGTGTCTTGAGACAGGATCTTGATTTGTTGTTTGTGACTGCCCTAGAACTCACTATATCTTCTAGGTTGGCTGGAGCTCCCTGCAATCTCCTGGTTTACAAGTGCCAGTGGTGTGTGTGTGTGTGTGTGTGTGTGTTGGTGGTGGTGGCAGTACTATGTGTGCCTCACCTGGCTAGGCTAGGCTTTAAAAGAAACTCTTCAGAGCCTGGGGAGGTATGAGGTATATCTGACCTCAGAGGAGGTAATAAATTGATCAGCAAGTACTAACTAATAACAAGGACATTTTACTGCCTTTCTTTAATAAACTTAAGAATTTCTTCAGGTGTAGTATGTTTGTGAGCTTGGGAAAACTGATGTTGTGAGTCATATTTACTCTTTAAGGTAGTCTTGTGTTACTAAATAGCAGCTATTTAGACATCTCAGCTATTGGACAGACTATGTGGCTATGTGGAATTGTAACAGTACGCTTATAAGTCTTTAATTCCAGCCACTGGAGAGGCAGAGGTAGACAGATATCTGTGAGTTTGAGTCAACCTGATCTACATAGTGAGTTTCAGAAAAGCCAGAACTACATAGTGGAGACTCTGTCTTGAAAACAAAGAAACAAAGAAGAACAACCACTACCATACAGAAAGGTGTGCTTAGACAAGCTGCCTGCAGACCGCACAGTCACCAAGGAGGTTGACTACCACGGTGTCACTGGGTGACATCATTTTATGGGACTCCTCTGTACTCAGTCATTAGGTGGCTGGTGACTGTGTCTTGATGAGTCTGTTGCATCAGCTCCTGTTTCTATGGGTGTCTGGTCCAAGGGATGGGAACCTGTGTTGTAGGATATATAAACTGAGATGGACATGTGTTTTGAGTAGTACTAAACATGTACATGGAAATCAGTAAGCCACATGGATTACGTAGGAGATATGCTAAATGGAAGTCATATAATTAAATGGCAGAGTAATTGGTTTGAAATTCTTGAAAGTTCTGCCAGGTACTTTTAAAGCATCGATCACACTGATTTAGAAGGAACACTTTACAGAGCTTGGTATCAGGAACAGAATGGTTGCATGGGAGCTAAACAAACAAGGCCTTATAATTGCTGTGTCTGCATCAGCTTTCTCTGTGAATTGGTGGGCTGGCTGCTGTTGGTGGCTTAGCAGAGACATCTCTAGATAATAGCTATAGCTTTTTGCTATAAGAACCTCAGAGAGACCACATTATATAACTAGGGATTTTACATAAGATTAAAAAAATATGGAGCTTGAAATCTTATACCCAGAGTAAGCTCACTTGTGCTCTGTGTGTGCGTGTGTGCATACATATATATAATAAATGACTGCTTTATTTGAGGTTGCATTTCTCAAGTTATTTTTACTACATATGTATTGAACAAGTACCATCATTTGGTGATCCTCTGTCTCCCTGCATTGTGGGCTTTCTCAAGGTACTGAGTATTTAGAATGCTGCTAATTATTTAGTCCTTGTGGACTGTATAGACAGTCAGTGCCCCCTCTCGGCCCCCCTCCCCGTTTATTGTTGACATGGCATTGCCCATCCATGTACAGATTTTTTGTCATAAGCTCTCTTTTAGAGGTAATGAGAAAGTCTTTCTAGACATCAAAAAAGTTAAAAAAATTTTTTTTTGTAAGAACTGTATTTAGATTTTAATGCTTAAGAGATTTAGCCTTCTTTTTTCAGGCTTAAATAATATATTTAAAAAGTCATGACTTGGAAATTCATCTCACAGTCTGCTGGCTGGTCTGTAAAATAGATATAGACACTATGAAATTAATTTGGCAGTTTCTCAAAAATTTAAACATAGCCTTAACATGATCCCACAGTTATACTCTCAGACATTTATTTTAGATAAATAAAAACTTGCATTTGTACAAAAAGTTGTTCATTAATACCCATAGACACTTTATAATAGCCCCAAACCAGAAAGAACTCCCCAACCTCAGGGTGACAGAGAAGAAAACTGTGGCACAGCTGTACAGCACCAGGCTCCTCCAGAGGGAGAAGGTGTTGGTTCACAGAGCAGTTTGAGTGGAGCCCTCAGACTTGTGCATGAGGGGTATACCACAGTTAGTTTACAGAGCCTGATTCTCTCCAAAGAAAGTAGGGGCTTCGGTTTGTTTTTACTTTTATTGAGACAGGGTTTCTGTGTGTAGCCCTGGCTGTCCTGGAACATGCATTGTAAACCAGGCTGGCTTTGAACTCAGATCTGGCTGCCTCTGCCTCCCAGGCACTGGCCCCCACTACCTGGCTAGTGAGGGGCATGTGAAGGTAAGCTTATACATCATCCCACAGGGAAACTGTGGTATCATTTATGGAGGCTGTACATTCATGAACATGCTCACTTTGAGGTCATAATCACATTTAACAGTGCAGCCATGAGCTGCTATCAGCAGACATTTTAGGGTGATAATGAAGAGAATTTAAATTTACCCTTGTTCATCTAAAAAAGAGAATGTGATTTTGTTTGCTTGGAAGTTTTTCTTAAGAAGCTTAGGTGAGACAAAAGGAAAACACCCTTGCAGTTTTATATTGATTTATTTCTGTGTGAGTGTGGGTCTGCAGGTGGAGGTCAGAGGCAGCCCGTGGGAGCCTGTTCTCTCCCATGTTGGTCCTGGGGACTGAGCTCACCTACCAGCCAAGCTGGCTCCTGCCTCCACTCTCACAGTCTTTTCAAAGGAGCAGTGGAGCAGTGTAGAAGCAGTCTGAAAGCTGACATTTGAATAAGGAGTTAGTTACTAGTGCTGAATTGTCAGTTTGCTTGTTTTGGTCATTGCTTATCCATTGTATGGGTGCCTGTCATTTTTGCAGCCATTGAAGGGTGTGGTAATTCTAAATGAAGCTGCGGTGGCTGCTGGCTGCGGTGACTGTTCATTTTCAGGTTTCTGTATGAGTGTAAAGCTTCCTTTTTTCCCCCTAGAATAAATGCCCAGGAGTAACTGTCGGGTTGTGTGGTGTATGTAGCTTAGGAATTGCCAAATTTAGCCGGACAGTGGTGGCGCATGCTTTTAATCCCAGCACTTGGGAGGCAGAGGCAGGTGGATTTCTGAGTTCGAGGCCAGTCTGTTCTACAGAGTGAGTTCTAGGACAGCCAGGACTGCACAGAGAAACTCTGTCTTAAAAAACAAAAACCAAAAAAAAAAAAAAAAAAAAAAAAAAGAATTGCCAGACGTTGCCTACACCAGCTCAGTCCTGCCCTACTGAGGCCCAGCTCTGTTTCTCTTTCACTCCTGAGAGCTAATCTCTACTTACTTGCCTCTCATTTCTTCTTTGATGACGTGACTCTTTCAAGTCTTTTGCCCACTTTGTAATTGGATTGTTTGTTTTCTCAGAGCTTTAAAAAATGCTCTAGATTGCTCTTTGCGAAATGCATGGCTTGTGAGTGTATTCTTTCAGACCCTGGGCTTGTTTTTGCGTTCTCCTGCAGTGTCTGCCCCTTTGGAGAGTCTAGTTAATTATTTAGGGATTGTGTCCACAGTGTTAGAATTCTGTGCTTAGCTCTTACTCGGGAGAGCATTCTTACATTTTTCTTTTAGTGTGTCACAGTTTTATATTTTATGTTTCTATCTCGCTGTCATCTCTTTCAGGTTAATGTTTTGGACATGATGTGAGGTTTACATCTTTGTTCTTTTGCTTTCCTCTGTGGATGTCTACTCATTCTCAAAACATCAGTTGAAAAGATTTCTCTTTCTCAATAGAACATAGACTGAGCATCAAAACGAAGATGGCAGGAAATGAATGGGCAGTTATGTGAGAACACAGGTGTAGGAAGTGTGAACAGGTGTTGGAAGTATGAACACAGGTGTAGGAAGTGTGAACACAGGTGTAGGAAGTGTGAACACAGGTGTAGGAAGTATGAACACAGGTGTAGGGAGTGTGAACACAGGTGTAGGAAGTATGAGCATAGGTGTAGGGAGTGTGAACACAAGTGTAGGGAGTGTGAACACAGGTGTAGGAAGTATGAGCACAGGTGTAGGAAGTGTGGACACAGGTGTAGGAAGTGTGAACACAGGTGTAGAGAGTTGAACACAGGTGAGGAAATATGTGCACAGGTGTAGGGAGTGTGAACACAGGTGTAGGGAGTGTAAACACAGGTGTAGGAAGTATGAGCACAGGTGTAGGGAGTATGAACACAGGTATGGGGAGTGTGAACACAGGTGTAGGGAGTGTGAACACAGGTGTAGGGAGTGTGAACACAGGTGTAGGAAGGGAATCCTGAGTCCTAACAAAAATGGAAATATGTTTAGAACAAAGGTGTTGCGGATAGCCCTGGGGCTAATTGTATTTGATGTTAATTTTGTTCTGTGAGGGGTTTGGAACAAGGAATGAGTCAGCACTCAGGTGATTTCCTGTAAACCTGCTTCCCACCTTCATGTATAAAATAAAGGCTTGAGCTGGTGATTGGGCAGAGAAAGAGGGGAAGGTGGAGCTGAAGGTTTTGGGAGAGAGAGAGGGAGAGGGGGAGGGAGAGGAGGAGGAAGGTGGAGCAGAAGCAGCTGGCCTGGAGAAACTGCAAGGTTTTTTGGGTTTTTTTTTGTTTGTTTGTTTGTTTGTTTTTTTAGAGACAGGGTTTCTCTGTATAGCCCTGGCTGTCCTGGAATTCACTTTGTAGACCAGGCTGGCCTCGAACTCAGAAATCCGCCTGCCTCTGCCTCCCAAGTGCTGGGATTAAAGGCGTATGCCACCACGTCCGGCGCATGTTCTTTTTTGTTTGTTTGTTTTTTGTTTTGTTTGGTTTTTCCAGACAGGGTTTCTCTGTGTAGCCCTGGCTGTCCTGGAACTCACTTTGTAGACCAGGCTGGCCTCGAACTCAGAAATTCGCCTGCCTCTGCCTCCTGAGTGCTGGGATTAAAGGCGTATGCCACCACGTCCAGCGAAACTACAAGTTTTAAGGGGTCTCATAGATGGGGAAGATGGTAGTGTAGCGGTATCTGCCCAATCTAGGCGCACAGCATGTATTCATATTAACTGAGTTGTGTTCTCATTGCCCGGGCTTATTTGGGTTGGAGATTTACCACAACACAAAGTCATGTCACAGGTAGGAACTGGGTAATTTGGAGCTGCAGTTTAAGGAAGGGCTTTTGAGTAGAAACAGCTGACTTTGTGGCAGTTTGAGCAGGAAAATGACATTAAAAGAAGATTTTAGGGCCATAGAAGGAGGAACAGGGATAACCATGATTTTTTTTTTTTTTTTTTTTTTCGAGACAGGGTTTCTCTGTATAGCCCTGGCTGTCCTGGAACTCACTCTGTAGACCAGGCTGGCCTCGAACTCAGAAATCCACCTGCCTCTGCCTCCCCAGTGCTGGGATTAAAGGCGTGTGCCACATGCCCGGCTATAACCATGACTCTTGACTTACCACTTTGTGTTACAAAGGTCCACTCAGAAGCTAAGTGAGTAATATATCATAATGTTGCTCATCTCTAGTAGATCCTAGAAGTATATGCTAGCTTTTCACTGGGACAAAATGCTTACAATAATTAACTTACAAGGAGGAAAGGTTACTTTGGCTTAAAGAGGTTCTAGTTCATCGTTGGCTAGCCCTTTTTCTTTGGGGTCACGGCAGGGAAGATCATTGTGTGGAGACTGGTGGAGGAAGCTGCTCACCCGCTGGTGTCCAGGGAGCTCCCAGTGTCTGTTATAAGGGCACCACTTTCTTTGGCTCCCACCACCTCCTTCCTAATGGTCTCAGCAGCTCTCAGTGCTGCTGCTGCTGCTGCTGGTGCTCAAGCTGGCCCACAGGGATGTCTGAGGGGAGCTTATCCAGAAGGTGACCAAGCTAATGGTGTGCTTTAGGCTTGCTGTTGTCCTCAGAGATAGATGTGGACAAATTTGGACTTTGAGGGTTCCCAGTGCTGCACTGGTGCCACTAGCAAGTTGCACGTGGGAAGAATTGATTCCATTGGCTTGTTGTTGTAGATGGCTTTTGGACTAAGGCTCAAACAGTTCTAAGAGTTGAGACTGAGGTGATAAAAAAGATGATAAATTGATCCATCGAGGAAAAGTTGTGGAACCAGATTTATTTGTGATGACAGAGCAGGGCTCAGGTGTGTTCTCTCAGTGTGTCCTGACCCGTGCAGAGGGGCCCAGCTGCTCTTCCACATCCTGAGGATCACATCAAATGAGGACTACTCCATCCTCACTCTGTAATGTGGTTTGGTTTTAGGAAGGTCTATGAAGCCCCTGCTGTCTTCAGAAAGGTCTCTAGCAGTAGGCTGGTAACTGGGATGGGGCATTTTGCCCTAGTTGGCTGTGATAGGGACCTATTGTGCTGTGCTCTGTCTAAAGCTTCTAATTCCTGACTTAAACTACTTGGTTTCTGTTTATCACCCACTAAAGTTCTTGATTTCTTTTCTCATACAGATTATACCTTGTCCCCTCCTGCTCATCAGTGGAAATCTCATTTGTTTCCTACATTTAAAAGGTCATGTTGAATATATACATTAGACTCTGTCACTTTAAAAGTAGCCAGCTAACAAATAGAATTTACATAATGTTAGGCAGATTATTTGAAAGCAGTGCGGGTTTTGCTTTATTTAGAATGGAAAACCTAGCATTCCATTGTTTTAAAAGTGATGACTTGTTAAGTAAAGGCTTTTGCTTCCTAAGAGACTGCATGCTGTGCATGGATGCAGGGTGGGCAGGGCAGAGCTCTGCAGCCGGTCACCTGTGCTCACAGCTCCTTTCTGCTGACTTACTGAGAAGATTCCCTTCTGCGGTCCAGATCTGTCTACTTACATCCCGAGACCGCTCAGTGTTAACTCCTGATTACCACTCTTCAGTAGTACTGACACAGAATTTTCTCCCTGCAGAAGAGCAGGCTCTCACAGTGCTGTGCAAGCTGCCCATTTAAAACTATCATTGCTTGGCACCTATGCCCTAGTGACAGTTTGACCAACATGTGAGCAGGCATACTGCCATCCTGACAGATGGGTGTGAGTACAGGCAGCCAAGAAACCATGTATCTGCATCTAGTGTATTTGTTAAGGGCAGGATTCCCAGTTGGGATGTTCAAACGTCTGTCCATCCTGAGCTTTCACGCCTGTGGATAAAGGGTTGTCATCATTAATCCCAGCTCTGACTGCGATTGCATGGGTCTGTAAGGGCTCCTTGGCTCTTACAGAAGTAGGTGGTTAGGGACAATCAGGATAGCTGTTGTCTCCTTCACAGGAGTACTTCAAATAATCCTTTCCTCTTTCTTCAAGCCAGAGATGTTTTTAACAAAGGTAAACCCATTTAGAAATTGCTCTGATATTTCTGGAATGAAAGTGGCTTTATTTTTCAGACCATGAAAGGTTCCAGAGTAATTTGTTCATGCTGTATGCAGTGATATGTGTGTGTGTACACGCACGTGAGTACATACCAACATCTATGTAACTAGAGTCAGATCTGAGATCAAGTATACATCAACTGTGATATTAGGACAACCTAATTCAACATCATATCAAGATAAAATAGTTCCTAGCTTACAATTGGATATGAGAATTATCTGTGAAATAAACAGTCTATCACTTCAGTGTACTAGAAGCCAGTGGTAGTTTTTTATTTATTTTTATTTTTTCAAAGTTATCAAAAAACAGTATCTTTTTTTTTCAATTCAGTACTTTCCATCCTTGGAGTTTACCTAGACATTTTCTGTTGTATATGATGGGGGACTTAAGTGACAGTGAACTTATTGCATCCAGTGTAGCAGTTCTCAGTTCTGGGTTATGGGCCCTTTGTTTTTTGTTTGGGGACTCTCTGCATTGTAAGATGTTCGGCAGCCAGAGGGGCAAAGTCACCTTCATTTGAGACCCCCCACTCTAGAGACAGCCTACAACTACTTTAAAATTTAATTATAAGAAAATTCTTATCTGTGGAGACCTACCCTGTTCCGTTGTTTGGAGCCATGTAGCACTAGCAGAATCCCTCTTTACATAGCATCCCTTTAGACAGGGTCAGGCCTTCCCAGGCAGTCTGAATGGAAACTCCTCTAGACTGTAAGCTGTTGGTTTATGATCTGGCTCCAAGTCTGCTCACCAGTGGCTTTCCTTGTTCTAAATTCTGTGTTTGAGTTGTAGTAGGACATAGAGGCATTGCTTCAGGCATGGCTTGGTGCAGAGGACCTGGAGTTCATGGCTTGTAATGTAGTCCCTTTCTCGTGTCAGGAGTGGGGGTTGGCTTTCCCTGCATACCACATTGTGTTAATATTTGCTCACTTCTTACCACAGTGTGCACACAGCCTAGAGCGGAGTAAGTCTCCTTTGTACTCAACTGGCTCTTCGCTGTGGCTCTGAATTAGTTTTGGGCTGCTAAGTGTTGAGAGCTTATGTTTTATCCTGTTAAATTTACTTTTATTGAACTATCTAACTTCAACATTTTTAGATATTTTAGAATCCCAATTCTTGGTCAGATTGGACGTTTCATGCTTAAGTATGTGATAATGCTGTCAGCCGAGTCTGGAAATACAAGGAATGTGCACACACATGCCTGCAGTTGGGAGGACTGAGGTGAGAAGCCTAGGGAGTCCTAAGACTTATTCATAGGTAGCTGGGCAGAAAGGTGGCTCAGGAGACCAGGAGGAAAGCGACCAGACTGCTCAGTACTGTGGTGGGTCCTGTATGTGGGACAGGGTATGGGTGCTGTGTTCTGCTCCTGTTTCTGTCTGCCTTTCTGCTTTAGCTATAAACATTGGGGTATAGACTGCATGATTGTAGCATTTTGTAATAGTTTCTTTACCAATACAAACAGACCATTAAGGCCTAATGAGCAAGAGAAGTGCAGACAGCTCCAGATTGTATGTTCTGAAGATAGATGGAGGTACCTAGTTGAAAGGGAGAGTCCTGCTGTGTCAGGTTGGTGAGGCATAGTGGGAGCTGTGGTTGTAAGAGAGCGACTCTGCCATGATTGCTCTTCCGACCTGGAACCAACTGTTAACAGACAGGTTCAATGACAGTCTGCTACAGTATTGGTCTTTTCCTCCTGTGGTGGTGCTGGGGATCTGACATAGGACCTTGTGCATGGTGGGCAAATCTTCTGCCACTATCTGCATTCCCAGCCCCAGTATGTTAATCTTACATGGACTTTGGATCAGAAGGATTTTTTCAGAACCAAAGGAGGAATCTTAAAAAAAAAACACCCATTAGTTCTGAGATTTTCCACACTTGGAAAACAAGTGTGAGCAAGAAGTCTCAGCTCTTACTTTACAGAGTACTTCTTCCATAATGATAATCTTGTCTCACAAAACAAATCTTCATTAAACCCACAGTCCAGACCAGCTGAGCTTCTCAACAACGGAGGCAAAGCCAGTAGAGCTATCCATAGTTCTTAGCTCACTGATCAGCTCTTACACTATAACAGCAAGGACGTGTGTTGGGGACACATGCTTATTTTACATATCTAGAGCAGCTGATTATAATGTGTGATACCTTTAGTAGATTCGAGCAGACTGCCAGTTTTCCCTAGTGGTTGTACCAGTTCACATTCCTACTTGCATGTAAGAGTTTCACTCGCCAGCCATTCCTGCTTCCACATATTGCAGTTGGCTAAATACTTTGTTGATTGCTTGAGGTGGAAGCTGACTTGAAACTTACAGATACCCTCCTGCCTCAGCCACTGTGCCCAAGCAGCTAAACAAACAACTGAGTGAACGATTGGGTCTTTCTCCTACTGTTAATGAAGAGATGTGTCTCCCATGTCTCACTGAAATGCTGGCATTTTGTACATTCTCTGAGTGTGACGTGCCACTTCAGTCTTGCCACAGTTCCGGTGAACTGAAAGTGATCACTTCCTGTCTTGCAGTCAGTGCTCTGGTGTGTCCTCTTCATTGGTTTTATGCTATCTTGTGGTCCTGAAGGTACTCTGGAAGCCGCTCTCCTGTGGTCTACATTGGAAACTTCTCTGATCCCTCTCTCTCACACTTAGACTGGGTGCCTCAGAAGTACTTTTGCTTATTGTGTAGTAGCTTCTCTGCTGAGCATAGCTCAGTTTGTCAAGGTCAGTCTAGTGACTCACAGTGTCTCTGGCAGGCTGTAGTGAGTGAAACAGACTGTACCTTTGCTTTTACCCCTGAGAACTATTACAATCCTTTTTGTAATTGTTAGGTCACCTGCATGTCTATTCAAATCCTTTTCCCACTTTCAGTTTTTTATTGAATTCATTAATGTTGCACTGTTTACATTGATTTATTTTTAATCCAAAACTTTTTTTTTCTCTTTGTTTTTCTTCCATTCTGTTGGGGGACTATTTATTTTGTAGTATTAGGCGGTTAAGAAAGTTCGTAGGCTGTACGCACTTACCCTGGATCCCTCAGATTAGATCTGCAGTCTGCTGGGACCATCCCTGGGTGTCTCAGATTAGAAATGCACATCTGTTAGTCTTTCCAATAGCAACTCGGTGGTTCACACTGCTCTAGAAAAACTGCTGTTCCTCCCCTTCAGACAGGATGTAGAGCTCCTGGCTTAGTGCGTATCTCAAGTTTGTCATTTTATAGGAGAGAAGAAGGAACTGGAGAAGTAGGCTGATGACTGAGCATGTGGGGGTGGGGTGGGGTGGGGTGGGTGGGGTAGAGGATCAGGATGCACTCAGCACATTCTTAGAAAGTATCTCTTGGTGTCTTGTCAAGATTTATTAAATTCTGGGGTTCCAGCTTCTGAACTGTGTTAGCAGAGACTGATGTACGCACCAAGTGCTCACATTCCTGACGGTTCTTGCTCTTTCTCTCTCTGTCTTCTGAGATGGTCTCACAATATAGCTCTGGGTGGCCTGGAATTTGCTATGTAGACTGGGGTGGCCTTGAACCCACAGAGACCAACTTTCTTCTGTCTCTGGAGTGCTGAGTGCAAAGTGTATGTCATGCCTGACAACACTGCTTTCTTCAATAGGTAAGCTGATATGACTCAAATAGTTTTTTTTTTTTTTCTTTTTGGGGATTTTTAGGTGTTAAAACATAAAAATGTCATTTCCATGGTGGATTGCTGAAGATTCCTGTTGTTGATAGCCCTGGGGCTAATTATATTTGATGTTATTTCCATTTTTCTGTGAGGGGCTTCGAACAAGGAATGAGTCAGCACTCAGGTCATTTCCTGTAAACCTGCTTCCCACCTTAATGTATAAAATAAAGGCTAGAGCTGGTGATTGGGCAGAGAAAGAGGGGAAGGTGGAGCTGAAGGTTTTGGGAGAAAAGGAGAAGGAGAGAGAAAGGCGAGAAGGAGGAAGAGGAGGAAGAAAGTTGAGCAGGAGCAAGTTGTAAGGGGTCTATGGGAAAGATGGTAGTGTAGCGGTAGATCTGCCCAATATAGGCACACAGGATGTATTCATATTAATTGAGTTGTGTTTTCATTGCCCGGGATTATTTGGGTTGGAATTTTACCACAACAGATTCTGACTCTGGAATAGTCTTAGGACACATGTTTATTGATTCCTTGGTTTCTTTTCTTTACATCTTGTAGTTTTGTTGAGCCAACAAAAGTTCTGTCAGTATTTTTACACACACAGGACACAGGCACACATGAACATGTGGACACACACACTGACATGTGAAATGGGAGTTTCACTGTGTTGCCCAGGCTGACCTCACATTTTCTGTCCCATGTGATCCCTCTATTTTAGCTTTCTAAGTAGCTGGAATCATGGGCACAAGCTCTGTGCCTGGTCAATAGTGTGGTTTAAAAGCAGCATCTTTTTGAAGCCCTGAACAGTGCTTCTGTTGAATGCATTTGCTATTTTACTCTGGTCACCACCATTCACTCTGCAGTCAGGTCATGGAAGTGAGTTTGCAGTAACGTGGTGCATTCTCTTGTTTTGCTTACATAGTTTTATGGCATTTATGTGGATGGGATTTTATGGCATTTAATGTCTTAACCATTAAAGGGGTCATTTTTATCAACTTTAGACTAATTGTTTTTGCAAACAACTTGTTCTGCACTCTGTACGCTTTAAGGAGTAGAAAGGTAGTTTTTATAAAAATGAATACTTTGTGTTGGTGGTTTGCTTTGCTTCTTAGTTGTAAGGCCATGGACAAATTATTTAATTTCATTTAAGCAATTTGCATGTGTATACATTCTGTGTGTAGTACTTATATTTTGTGACTGTTGTAAAAATCAGAGATGATGTGTTTAAGTCACCCAACATAGAGCCTGCTATGTAGTCACTTAGCAGTGATGGTTTTACATATGTTCATTTGTATGTAAGAGCTGTGTGTTGTAATGAATGGTTAATTAATTCTTTCCAGTGTAAATTCATTCATTCATATTTTCACTCATTTAGGATTAATTGAGCAAAAATAACTGATGATACTAATATAGGAACATTATGTCAGTATTCAATTTCAGATGCTAGTCTTTACAATATATTACTTTTTTTTTTTTTTTTTTTGAGACAGGGTTTCTCTGTGTAGCCCTGGCTATCCTGGAACTCACTTTGTAGACCAGGCTGGCCTCGAACTCAGAAATCCGCCTGCCTCTGCCTCCCAAGTGCTGGGATTAAAGGCGTGCACCACCACACCCGGCTTCTATTACTATTTTCAAGCTAGAAAAGTACTGTTCTGTAAAGACTGACTTAGGCTGTATCATCAAAGCCTGAAGGTATGATTGTGTTTTTCTTTTGGGGGTTGATGGTGAGAATTGATTTCTGCAGTTTCTGCATTGCTTGTGGTGTGACTTGAGGCTGTGTGCAGGGCTGATTCATGTGGTCCTAGTAGTGTACAGAAGCATTGGCAAGTCCAGACTAAGAGCATTGAAAAACTGCAGTTGACATTAATAAACTACTGTTAATGAAAAATTCTTTAAAATTAGCTTACTTTAAAAATTAATACACACAATAAAGTCAGTTATAAATGATTAAAGAACGAAGACTACGTTTTCTACCTCTAAGGCATTTTGTTATTAATTCATTATATGTGCACACATTGGTGCAGCGTTTCCAAGCCCTTGGAGGTGCCATCACACACATCCCAGCGTCCGAAGCACTTGGGGGTTGGCTGTCTGCCTTATGTGACTAGGACACTCAAGACACACCAGCACTTTTCACTTGCAGCTTGTGTTTAGGCCACTCTACATCTAAGCATTTCCAAAACTGTCTTCTGGCTAGGAGGGCTGGGGCTTGCCGTTAAGCCCAGCACTGTAAGCAGAGGCAAGTGAGCCTCTGAGTTTGAGTTTGAGGCTACATAGTGAGGCCCTGTCTCAAAAAAGAAAGAGCTAAATTTCCTGTGATATAAACTGAGGATGCTTCTGGTCTTTTGTTATGCTATGGGATTATATATGGGATGTTGCACTTGTACAAACAGGATAATTGCTAGAAGTGTACTTGAGGTACCAAAGATGTTACTTACAGATTTGGTAGATAATGCCAAATTGATGTATCCTTTTTCTCATTCTCTTAGCAACTCAGTGTATTTTTTGACTTTGAATTTGAGTAATCTGTAGCTGAAACCATCAACTTAAAAGTAACTTTAATTTGTATCTGTATTGAGTCTGTCTGCTGCTAGCGTTGACGATGTATTGGTAATGAAGGAGGCCATGTGAAGCAGCAGATAGGTACCTAGCAGTGATGCGGAGAAGTGTCTGTCACTTAAAAAGTCAGCAGAGATTAATTCAGCATCGGGAGAAAGCACTTATTTTGTGAGGAGAGAAAATGAGAGGCAATGGATGATGTCCCCTGAATCCACTGTATCTTGCTTGGCCTGTGTTCTTGGCCTCATAAATGTTGAATAGAATTTTGAAAAATCAGAGAGAAAAACATACCTATTACAGTTAGGTAAAATAATTATAAACCAAAATTTTAGTGGCAGAGAAAAGTGAGGTGCCGATAGCCCTGGGGCTAATTGTTTTTGATGTTAATTCTGTTCTCCTGTGAGGGGCTTCAAACACGGAATGAGTCAGCACTCAGGTGATTTCCTGTAAACCTGCTTCCCACCTTAATTTGTAAATAAAGGCTAGAGCTGGTGATTGGGCAGAGAAAGAGGGAAAGGTGGAGCTGAAGGTTTTGGGAGAAAAGGAGAGGGAGAGAGAAAGACCGAGGAGGAGGAGGAGGAGGAGGAGGAGGAGAAGGAAGGGAGGAGGAGGAGGAGGAGGAAGAGGAGGAGAAGGAAGGGAGAAGGAGGAGAAGGAGAAGGAGAAGCAAGGGAGAAGGAGAAGGAGAAAAGAAGGAAAGTGGAGCAGAAGCAGCTGGCCTGGAGAAACCACAAGTTGTAAGGGGTCTCATATATGGGGAAGATGGTAGTGTAGCGGTAGATCTGCCCAATCTAGGCGCACAGCTTGTATTCATATTAATTGAGTTGTGTTTTCATTGCCTAGGCTTATTTGGGTTGGAGATTTACCACAACACATATATAGTCTGAGGGGTTGGGAACAAGACATGCCAGTGTGAATGTGGCATGTGCTTTTCTTTTAAAACCCATTTGTAGCTCCTGCTCAAAAGACCTGGAAGTGACCATCTTATACAGTGTTATGGCAGTAGCACAGCTTTATTGTGATGATGTTATGCCCAACACCTAGGCCCGTGACAGGCTTGGCCCTGGTTCAGGCTCCAAATAGTCATTTTTCAACTAAAAGGAAACAAAGTGCCCTGTAGGTTGAGGTTTGGAACACCAATGTGTAAGGGGACCTGGAATATCTTTCTCCAAGGCTTCTGGGCCTTCTCTAAAAGGTACTCAACATGAAGGTTGTTCAATAGTTCAATAGTTTTTGAATAGTTTAGCAGCTATGTCACAGTTTGTATTGAGACATGGTGTCATCATCCCCAGGGTTCAGCTTGGAGAACTACTCAGTTGAGTTCAAAAGAAGTTTCAAAGAATCTTGTGTTTTTAGGGAGTCTCTGATTTCATTTTGGGCCACATTCATAGCCACCCTGGGTGCACGTGAGTTGCGGGCCACAGGTTGAAGTGGTCAAGAGGAAAGAGCATCCCTGGACTTCAGCAGCTGGTCTGTGCTCACAGGGAGCGAGCTGAAGCAGAAACAAAATCGAGGTTGCTGCTGCCTACTGAATCTGCAGCCAAGGGTATGGCTGCTGGTTTGCACAACTGGATACAGAGTGGTGGAGCTGATCCATGTGGCAGGAGCACAGACAATCTTCTGTTCCTAGGTT
Organism: Mus minutoides; assembly: GCA_902729485.2. Taxonomy (NCBI): domain Eukaryota; kingdom Metazoa; phylum Chordata; class Mammalia; order Rodentia; family Muridae; genus Mus; species Mus minutoides. The sequence goes on along the minus strand of LR749745.1, from coordinate 91,069 downwards.
ACCAAACCAGGGCCAAGTCCAGAGAGTCCAGTAACTTCTGTCCTGCCCTGGAGTGTGTGTGTGCCTTGCCCCTGCAAGGAGCAATGACCATACTCTAACTGCAGTGTTCATGGCAGCCTCTCTCAGTGAGTGGCACCAGAGCCAGCACAAATCCAAAACAAACAAAACCCTACAGGATTATAGGGCCACCTTGAGTGTATTGAAAGTCCTGACTTTATAGGACAGATAGCTCAGGTCAACTTTTGGGTCCCAGGTAACAAAGTCACCATGTGAGGAGATGCCTTGGAGACAGTGGAGAGAGTGGATGCCTTACTAGATGGTATTGAGAGGTGATTACTTTTGCCAGGCAGTTTGCATATGAGGAGCTCTGATGTCTGGGGTTTGCTGTAAGATGAAGATGGTTCTAGGAGGGGCTGGTGGACGGTTGTTGAGCTGGTGAGTACTGGGGGCTGTGCACTGCGTCCCTTTGCCGCTCGCTCCTCAGTTCTGAAATCCCTGTAGGAAGCTGCTGTTAAAGCCAGGTGTGCTGCTTCTGCAACCGCCCGCCCATCCGCCCGTCCTTGTCACTTTTCTTCTTTAGCTGGCTTTTGTCTAGTTTTCCTCACAATTTAAAGGGCTCTTTCAATAATGTGAAACAAGCCTTTTGTCATGTTTTGCAGATAATTTTCATTTGTCTTTTGAGTTCATGGTGCTTTTCTTTTTGTTTTTTATAACCTGTGGTTGAATTTCCATTTTTATTTTGTCAATTTACCACTTTTCTTTATGGCTTAAATGTTTTTGTGTGTTTCTTATAAAAAGCCTTTTTTTCAGAGACTTTGAAAAGTTCTTTCATGTTTTCATGAATTTTTAAAACGACTATAGCACACTACTGATGCGTTTGCATTATATGGTCGTTATCATTTTCCTAGCATATATGGGACTATCCTCCTTAGAGCTGTGCATCAAGAATAGAATTCTTGATGAATTCTTGGGTGAATTCTCCGCACCTGTCCTGGGAAGATATTGATAGGTTTAACGAGGATCCCCAGAAGAATAAGTGTGGACAGTTACTGGATGGTTCAAGAAGTATGTAGCATGTCTAACTTCATTTATTAAAAACTAAATACTGTGTAAAACATTGGTAATATACTTGAATGGCTAACTGACGAGATGTTTTTGGTATTCACTTTGCCCAGACTTTTCTTCTAGCACTTTTCCTTGAGTTAGGGTCAGGAGCCGGCCCCTCCCTGGAGGCAGCGTTTCAGGCTTGCACCCTCGCAGCTCTGACCCTGTGAAGAACAGCATGTCAGACACCTGTGTTTCTGCACTGCCTTTCTCACTGGGTGTAGGAATCTTGGGGTAGATTATCTTCTGTATACATCAGGTTAGAAGAAGTGCCTGTGGAGGCCTTTCATTCCACTGAGGGGAAAGTAGTGGCAGAGAGGTGGCTTGAATTTGGGTTTGGAATGAACGCACTCAGTTTTCAGTTAAATGTGAGTTCTACTGTTAATGCATCCTCTTTAGAAACGAGTTAAGAAAATACGAGGTGAAGAAGTGCATGTATTTAAAGTATTTTACTCTATAAAAATCTCTTCTCTTCTCTTCTCTTCTCTTCTCTTCTCTTCTCTTCTCTTCTCTTCTCTTCTCTTCTCTTCTCTTCTCTTCTCTGGTTTTTCAAGACAGGATTTCTTTGTGTAGCCCTGGCTATCCTGTAACACACTATGTAGACCAGGCTGGCCTCGAACTCAGAGATCAGTGCTCTGTGTCCTGAGCACTGGGATTAAAGGCATGTGTCACCACTGCCTGGTATGCTAATTTTCTAATGCAAGTGAAAAATGGGACCAGAAAACATTTTTTTCTTCTGCAATGCCCATTTCCTTTTCCCAGAATTTGCAGTGTGCGTCATCACCTAGCTCTTTCTAGCTTAGGTGTGAAGCATCGTAGGTGTGAAGCATCGTAGGTGTGAGAGACGGTGAAGACCCATCACAGTTTGCTCAGCTTAATGCCTTCAGGAAGAGTCTGTGATGTTTCCAGAGTTTGCATCTGTGAGGATCAGTTTGATACTCACTCAGTTTATGTAACAAAAGTACCATCTAGCCATGGATACTGCTGTGCTTTGGTTGATAGAAATAGACTAGAACACTGTCTGGCTGCTCCTAACAGGAGCCCAGGGTTCCTGTATGATAGGTTTTAATGCCGGATTGTGTGTGTGTGTGTGTGTGTGTGTGTGTGTGTGTATTTACTTACAGACAATTTCTTTTGTGGGGAGGGATGGGGTTTTGAGACAGGGTCTCTTTCTCTCTCTCTCTCTCTCTCTCTCTCTCTCTCTCTTTCTGTATTTTTTATCCTTACAGATAATTTTTTTTTTGTGGTGAGGGATGAGATTTTGAGATAGGTTTTCTCTATGTCCCCTTTCTGTCTTGAAACTTGCTCTGTGGACTAGGCTGGCCTCAAACTCATAGATCCATCTGTCTCTCACGTACTGGGATTTAAGGCATGCACTCATGCCCAACTTTACTGATACTCTTTTTTTTTTTTTTTAAATTTATTTATTATATGTAAGTACACTGTAACTGTCTTCAGACACATCATTAGAGGGCATCTGATCCCATTGCAGATGGTTGTGAGCCACCATGTGGTTGCTGGGAATTGAACTCAGGACCTTTGGAAGAACAGTCAGTAGACAAAACCAAACAGAAGACAGTCTAAAACACAGCACACACACACACATAGATGCAGATACATACATTTACTTGCACACACAGAAGCCTTATAAAAACATAAAATAAAAAAACCGTAATATATAAGCAAAAGACCTGTGAGGGAAATAGATGCCTAGACAAAGCACTATGAGACAAAAACCCTTCAAAGATACCCTGAGTTTGTTTTGTGTTGGCCATCTACTGCTGGGTGTGAGGCCTGCCCTTGAGTGTGGTTTGCACACCCAGTGAAACTATTGAAGAACATTAACTTTTCCTTTGAGAGTGGCTGTCAGTTAGAAATAGCTTCTGGGTTAGGGATGGGGCTTGTGTCTTTACTCCCTCTGTCAGCACTGGGATCCTGTTTGATGTAGATCTGTGCTGCCCTAGTCTGCATTCAGCCATGTTTCAGTTGTGTTGTATCTGGAAGGTTTTGTTTCCTTGGTGTCTTCCATGTTCTTTACAATCTGTTTTTCTTGTTTTCCATAAGGTAGTCTGAATCCTGAGTGAGGGGTTTGATGGAGACATTTAGGACTGAGTCTTTGAGGTCTCTCGCTCTCTGCACATTGTCTAGTTGTGGGTCTCTGTATTTGTTCCTTTCTGCCGTAGGAGGAAGTTTCTTTGGCTGAGCGGGCATTGGTTTCTGAGTACAGAAGAATGGTGTTAGCAATTTTATTGCTGTGTTCCTTTAGCACAGCAGTAGTAGTTGGTTTTCTCCTAGGTCCACAACTAATTAGCTAGTGGGTGGTTGCTCCCACAGCTCTGTGCCACTGTCACAGCAGTATATTATGCAGGTGGGTCACCATTGTAGATTGAAGGTTTGTAGCTGGGTTGCTAAACAGCTACACCTTTCTCCTCTAGTATCTTGCATGGTACCTTCCTGTAAGGGTGGAGGCTCTAGGTAGGCACCAGCTTGACTTCTCCATGTTCAGTGAGTTATGGAGGTGTTGTCTTTAACCATAGGGTCTTACTGTCAGTTTGTGGAGAGCACTGATTGCCTTGGCAATAGGTTGGGGTGTTTGGGAGTTTCCATGGGGCCACTTTGGCCAACAGCTCAATTAGATGTTACTGATTCCTGGCACTGAAAGTTTCCCTTGGTGGTGAGATATGTCTAGTTGGGGCCTGGTGTTCCCTGTTCTTTGATTCCATTTAGATTTCTTTCATATATATATATACTTTAAAAAGCTTTTACTCGGGCAGGTTTCCCTGCGACCCACCCCTCAAACAGCCCTTAGTTGTTTTTTGTTGTTGTTGTTGTTTTGTTTTTCGAGACAGGGTTTCTCTGTATAGCTCTGGCTGTCCTGGAACTCACTTTGTAGACCAGGCTTTCCTCGAACTCAGAAATCCGCCTGCCTCTGCCTCCCGAGTGCTGGGATTAAAGGCGTGCGCCACCACACCTGGCGGCCCTTAGTTTTAGTTGTTCCTCCCTTACCTTCTGTCTTGTCATCCCCTTTTTGTTTAATTCTCCTGTTCCATCCACCCACCCACAACTGTATATTCTATTTCTCCTTGCTTGGGAGACCCTCACAGGCACCTCCAAGTCCTCCATATCTAACTTCTGTGGTTGTCTGCTTATCAAAGACATAAAAAGACATAAAAAGCTGACATTCACATATACATACCATATTTGTGGAGCTGAGTTACCTCACAGGATGACTTTTTTACCTGGATTTTTTTTTTTAACAACTAAGATTCTATTGTGTAATGTACCAGCTTTTCTTTATCCATTCATCTGCCGACACATAGAGGCTGTTCCCAGTTGCTGCTCTATGAATAGAGCCACAGTGAGCATAGGTGAGCAAGCCCAGCATGTTTTTAAAATCACGGTTTGCTTCCCAGCACAGTGTGCTGTCAGTGCTGCAGCAAGGACAGTGGTGACCTAAGACCACACCGACAACAGGGCAGACAGCAGCGGCAGTCTCCATGTAAGCTTCAGGTGGGTATGCATGGTCAGAGATTCATCATGGTAGGAGTGCTGCCCGGTTACAACCAGAGACTCTGTTAGAGAGACAGGCTTAGTCCTGTCCTCTGCTTTTTATCAGTGGAATTGGATTCTAAGCTCATTCCCACCTCAGTGTAACTTGGGACAGTGACACTGCAGAGCGCTTATAACTTTGGGTTCAAGATTGTTAATATTCACTTTATACATGGAAAGTATGTTGAAAGGGAGCTTATACACATTAGCAAACAGACAACAAAACATTGCAACCTGTGGTAAGAACTAGGCTGGTGAGAAGGCACTCTCTGACTCAGGTGTTCAGAGAGGTGCTCCATTCTTGCTAAGTTGTCAGTCATGTTCACATCCCAAGATGCAACTGTGCCTTTCTATCATGTCACGGCTCTGCTGCCTGCAGTGCCCTCTGAACACAGCTGCCTTTCCCTGGCTCTGCTCATCTCACAGGGTGGAAGGTGAGCTGCAGGGAACAGAAGGGCTTCATCCATTGTGACAGGAGAGGAGGCAGGTCCAGAGACTAAGTTGGATGTGAAGTGAGTTTAAGTGGTTCTGAAACCTGTAAACGAGGTTATTGCATCATTTGCTGAGAATTACGGATCAGAAAGGGGAAATGGGCATTCTGAGGAAAGCCAGAAGGGTTTGACATTGTCAGTTTAGAAAGCAGTTGCTGAGCCTTTGAAAAGATTGCCAGGATCTACTGCTGTCTGCTGTGTGCAGTAAGCATAATGCTGGACCTCAGGTAATTGGCTTGTGAAGAGCAACTAGAACGCCATGCTGTCTGTAGAAGTTCCTTTAGTTCCTGCAGCATAGAGTCTATTATAGAGAACACAATTCCTGTGTCCAAGGAGCTCATAAACAGAAGGGACAATGTGCCTGTGAGAGGCTGTTTCTACTTCACAAGTCCCATCTTCCTGAGATGGCCTTCAGGAATGGGAACAGTCTCTGAGTGTGTACAGGAAGTGTGGAGGAGAATGGCTGGTGCAGAGGTGTTGGTACCATGCTAATGGAGAGGTTTTATGGTCTCCTGGGTCAGATGTGTTCTGGTACAGTATGAAACATCAGAGGTTTATGGCTTTAGAGAAAATTCCATGAAAATATATAACCCCCTCAAGGAGTTTATGCATATGTATTTTAGGGAAAGTTCCTGAGTGGTCACCCAGAGTGTACAGAGCTGTGGTGCCCAGTGTGGCTGTGGTGCCCAGTATGGCTGTGGTGCCCAGTGTGGCCGTGGTGCCCAGTGTGGCTGTGAGTGTGTAGAGTTCAGTGAGGGTGTCATTGTTGAGTCCATTCAAGCTTTTTTACTCTCTCCAGCCTTTTAAAGAAAACCTTCGCCAAATTTGAATCCAGGACTTGAGAAAGTGCCCGTTATCTAAATACAGTATCGTATTGTGATAAATATAGCCATTGAGATTTTAGAGCTATTCAGAAAACTTTATTTTAATATTCATAGGGAACTTTTTTGGACTGTTATCTGAAAAACTGAAGACCATTTTATCATCAGAACTGACTATTAATTAGGGTATTGTTTCAGAAATAAAAGTTGATCTGCCGCTAAAACTCTATTTGAATATGTATGGTTCCAAGCTTGCTTTGTGTATTTAATAACTTTAGTACTATAATCACTCTGTTTACAATTAAATTTTGGTGAATATGCTAATATAGAATGTAACAGTGGGTGATTTCAGCACAGGGCAGTGTGGATTTGCATCTTGATGTGCTTTTCAGTTACATCTGCATTTCATTTAGAATCAAAGGGAAAAGAAATGGTCAGATTATGTAAGCATCATGTGATGATGAACCAACTTTCTTCTGTTGCATTACAGAAGGCTGTTAGTACAGAAGCCTTGAGCTGAGTGTTCTGAAGTTACACAGAGATTGAACTTTCCTACAGGTTGGCTTTTCTGTGTATTCATTCCTTAATAGAATTCTGCCTCAGGGCTGGAACTGGTTGCGTTATTAGAAGATACCTCTAATGCTCTTAAGTAGTTGTTTAATTGAAATCAGTGTCTGCAGTTCTTTTGAACACTCACTAACTTAATAAGGCAAGTACTTGTGCTTGTCTTATTTTTGTGAACTTGGGTTCTAAGGTTTAAGAAATTGTCAATTTTCAGAAATTGCCTGCAAAGCAACAGTAGATTGAGACAGCCAGCCTTCCTGTTCTCAGACGCTAGAAGACTTCCTGTTGCTCTTAACTAAAAAATAAAAGGGGTTTCTAGTGCAGTGGGTGAGGAAGGGTTTAGATTTCAGATAAAGTTGTCAAGGTTAGTTGTACCACCTGAAGCGCATACCAGGAAAAGCCTGCTTAAGACCGGGATGGAACTGACAGAAAAGGCTTTAGGGATTCTTATGATGGTAGGAAGAGGCTCTGGGTTCATTGGTGAGGTCAGAGGTCCATCTCGGGTATTACTCCTCAGGAGCCATGTACTTTGCGAAGGGTCTCATGGTGGTTTTAAGTTGCCTGGCGAGTGAGCCCCAGAGCCTACCTGTCTGGGTCCTCAGTACTGGGATTGCCCGTGCATACCACTGGCAGCTTCTCACCTGTGCCCAGGGGTAAAGGCAGTCACTGTGCGTTCCTCACACGTTTGCTACTGGTTGAGTCAGCTTGACATGGAGAGGTTTCTTTGAATGGAAATAGTGTTTCAGTAATACAGTTCATATGCCAGGGGATGCATGCATTAAGTTACTGCCCTGGTTATTGTTTCTTAGCGTTTTTGTGAGTGGGGTTGCTAATATGAAGGCTTGTGTATGTAGGTTTTTCATAAGAGGCAATTTCAAGTATAGTTGTGGTTTTTTAGACAGTCTCTGTGTAGCCTAGGAAGGCTCTGAACTCTGGATCCTTTTGTGTTTGGTTTTCTAGTGCTAGGCTTGTTATACACCTGTGTCTACTTCAGGTACAGCATTTTAAGCTGGACCTCTCATTTTTTACCTCATATTTATGATTTTAAGGAACAAAGGAATAATAGATTAAGGATGTCACCTATTACATCAGTCCTCTGTTATTCCGGGTGAGACATTCCAAGATCACAATGGATCCCAGAAACCATGGCTGGTGGTGGAGCCTAGATACTGCAACTGATGTGTATAATAGGGATCCTAGTTTAGTTTGTAAGGTAAGAGTATGATAGTAACCAATACTGAAACCACCAGAAGAGGGTCTGATGTGTGAGGTGCCTGTGGTTTCCACATCTCAGACAGCTGTCTCACTCTGAGGTCGTGGTGATCTGATGGCATGTCACCATCACTTTGGAAACTGGAATGGCTCCTGTGATTGAAGGGAGGGCAGCATGCGTAGTGTGGATGAATCAGAAAGAGGAGAAGGGTTTCTATGGCTGGACGAGGGTTGGCTCGATGCCTCCATACTCAGAATGGCATACAATGTTGCATTTTATGAATTGTTTATTTCTGGAACTTTGCATTTAGAATTTTGACCTTGCTTGACTGGATATCTGGAAGGATTAGTGAGCAATCTCTGTCCTACTGTGTGCTGTTCTACTTTTATACAGTGTTCTTGGTTAACAACCACCAAACCTACCTGGCATTTTTATTTTGTTTTGAAATAGCCATAGCTGTCTTTTTTTATTTTATTTTTTTGGGGGAGTATCTTTGTGAAGGGATGTACCTCCCCAGTGGTCATTTGTGTGGGACAAGGCCTCACAACCGCACATTGTTGCTTGCTGTTCTTCTGTGTTGAGGCTTGTGTCGTGTTCAAAGCCCAGAAGTCAACTAACTTGTGACACCCTGGTGAAGCTCACTCTGGTCACAGTCCCAGCATCTTCTCTTGAGCTGGGGGGTGGGAAGGTAGGGAATTTCTGCTTTGAAGGTTTGGGAATGGTATGGGCCAGCCTTGTCTTTATCTACTTACGTGGTATTGTGGACACAGGAAGCATTTCCCAGTTTTCCTGTGGATGTTTCCTAAGGTTCTGAGCTTCACTCTAGCCTTCTCCTGAGTGGTTTGGGGTATGTAGGGGACCCAGTGTCTCTTCAGAGCTCACTCGGCACGTTATGCTGTTCTGGTGAAGTAGTTTTAGGAGTGGTATTCCTGACCTTAATTATCCCAGTAAGCTCCAAATAGCTGGCTTCAAGAGTAAAACTAAAAATAAAAGCCAATAGTTTTATTTGGAATGGAAAAAAAACCCACTTTATTTACAAGAAATCTATATGAAGTAAATGCTGAGGCAGAGTTTTTACTTATAATATGGTATTTTTATTGCATGGGAAAATAATTCTAGGGAAAAAAACTGTTCAGACACTTCAGTTACAGAAAGAAGGTTTTAAAAGTCATTTAAAACTGTTTTGACAACTATAAGGAAATAATCAAATAGGAAATTGCTGTGATCTGATAAAGCCAGATGAAGTGTAGAGGGAATCACGTTAGTGCCAGGACTGCTGTGTGCTCAGCTCCGTTCTTCAGGTTGAGTTGTCACTGAGGTGTGAGGTGCAGAAGTTAATCTTTCTTCCTGTTTTAAGTCTTGGTTGCCATGGCTGTCACCAAAATACTGTTGGGCAAGATTTCAGTGCAGATTAAAAAAGTACCTTGAGGGCTGGTGAGATGGCTCAGCGGGTAAGAGCACCCGACTGCTCTTCCGAAGGTGATAAGTTCAAATCCCAGCATCCACATGGTGGCTCACAACCATCCGTAACGAGATCTGGCGCCCTCTTCTGGAGTGTCTGAAGACAGCTACAGTGTACTTACATATAATAAATTAAAAAAAAAAAAAAAAAGTACCTTGAGAAAGCCCATTTGAGGAAGTGCTAGCCCGGAGCTCCTTTGCTCTGAAGATGCTTTTACCCCAGACAAGTTTGAAATTGTAAAATGCATAAAGCTTTTTTTTTTTTTTTATTTTTAGAGAAAAGTTAGATTTAAAGATTTCCCCATCAATTAATAAAATGTTTGCATTAGTGTTCTCTAAAGGGATGGGACTGATGGAATGAACATATCTATTGAAGGGAGATATATCAGCATGGCTCTTGGCTGTGGTGTGAGTAGTTCGTCGGTGGCTGTCTCCTGATGGAGAGAGAAGACTGGGTGTCTCAACAGTCCCAGACTGGAGCTGGAGTTTCAGGGAAGTCCTGAAGAAGTAGGTTCTAATCCCAGGGGAGGAATGTCTCAGCAACAGGATGGATGAACTTGACAGGGATAGTGATGGCAAGCAGGCAGAAAGCAATGTGTCTTCTTTCACATCTTGATTTAGAGTACATCTCCCCAACTCAAATAATCTAACCAGGAAAAGCCTTTCATCCTGGGTTGTGCTGCTTGGGTTTCAATTGATTCCAGATGTAGTCAGGTTGACAACCAAGATTAGCTATCACAGTATATATGATATATATTGCATATATGGAATTCATGCATTTGTAGTGATAATTGGTGGGTGTTTGCTGAAGTTTCCAATCTAATACTGTGGGGGCAGGTGGAGGTGGTGATAAAATTAGATAGATAGTCTAGCAGTTAAGAGCACTTACTATTCTTTTTTTGTTTGTTTGTTTGTTTGTTTTTCGAGACAGGGTTTCTCTGTATAGCCTTGGCTGTCCTGGAACTTACTCTGTAGACCAGGCTGGCCTCGAACTCAGAAATTCGCCTGCCTCTGCCTCCCGAGTGCTGGGATTAAAGGCGTGCGCCACCATGCCTGGTGAGAGCACTTACTATTCTTGCAAAGGACCTGAGTTCAGTTCTCAGCACCCACAACTAAAAAAACGCCAGCTCCAGGTAATCTTGTACCGTTGGCCTTATGCACCCACACAGACAGATACTCATACACATACTTTAAAACAAGAAAATAAATCATTAATTTTCTTAATGTTTATTTTCATTTAATGTATATGGGTGTTTTGTCCACATGTGTGTGCACACACCACATGCATGGCTGGTACACAGGGAGGCCAGAAGGCTACATGGGATCTCCTGGTGCTGGACTTACAGATGGTTATGAGCCGCTCGCTGGGAATTGAACCTCAGATCTCTGAAGAGGAGTCAATGCTCTTTGACCACTGAGCCACTTCTCCAAGTTCCAAGAAATTAAATCTTTTAATATAGTCTGTATATATAGTATATCAGAGTTCACATGTCACATCTTAGCAGACTCCTATTTGAAATAGCATTCTAAGTGCTGCAGATCAGTCTGCTTCAGTCACTCCCCTCTCTGGTTCGTTCTTCTGCAGTTTTTAGAGAATTGTAGGATCTTAAGAAAATCTTGTTTAAGGAGTCAGTGTGGATAGAAAGAAGACTTTGGGCTTGTACAGCACACGTTTATGTGCACACACAGCTGTACACAGTGCAGAGAGTTGTGCCTGAGGCACTTGAAGCTTAGATAGAAGTGCTTTAATCAAGATTTCCCAACTAGCCAGTTACACACTTGGATCCAAAGCTTTGGATTCTAGCCCTGTTCTTCCCCAGTAAAACAGTTTTCCCAGACATTGTTAGACTTGTGCTGGTGAGAAAAGCGAATGAGCTGCTTCTCCAGAATGCCCAGGGAAAAGGGACATATCAGATGGCCAGGACTTTGTGGAACTAGCTGGTAGTGTGTGTCACTTCTGCTGAGCCTGTGTCCTCCTTGTGAGTGGGGCTGCTGCAGCCTTCCTACTCAGTACTGACTCTTGTGCCCCAGATGCCCTTGTCCTCTGCCTTGTACACACCTAATTGAGATTGTAGTCTCTGCTAGTGCTAGCACATTCGTACTAAGGATCTTATGACTGCGTTACTAGATATTGTGCATTCTAACTGCATGACTTCCCTCGGTTGCACTAAACATTCTTGTTCTGTTGTTGCTAAATAACAGTCGTAGATGATATGCTACTGGGACTTAAAGTGCTTTCCATAATTGCATAGATCATTTTATTTATGGTCTCCTCTTCCAAGCTTAGTGACAGCCAAATAGGATCCTAGCTGTTACAGAATAGAATTACTAGCCATCCTTCTCTAGTCTCCAGCAGCCCCTATTGAGTGGAAGCCTTCTGTGGGGGATGTTTTGAACACTTCTAAGGTTAGAACTGTGAGCAGAGTTGCCTTGTTTTGCATTACAGTGAAGATGCCCCGTGTAAAAGCAGCTCAGGCTGGAAGACCTGGACCCTCGAAGAGGCGCCTTGCAGAGCAGTTTGCCGCTGGAGAGGTCCTAACCGACATGTCCAGGAAGGACTGGAAACTAGGATTGCCCGTTGGCCAAGGTGGCTTTGGCTGCATCTATCTGGGTGAGTGCTTGCGATTTCTAGTTACCAATGGGAAGATTCAAATGCTTCTTATGGGATAGATAGTCTCTCATTTGAGCTACTGCAAGGTGCTGTTGATATCCGAGGTGATTGAGGAGTGTGTGGTTGATCATATCTAAGTTCACTTTTGACATTAGTAGAAGATGGCTCATCTTATTATATAAAAAGAACAAAATGCTGAAATACTATCACTCATAAACACAGTATCCTTAGAATCTTCAGACTGCTACACAAACTGGTCAAGCTCTCTTGAGACTGAAAGAGAGCTGTATCCATCCTTTTCCCTCTACCTCAGTCAGGTACAGTTGACTCCAACTCTGTGTTTTACACATTTTACAGATCTTTACAGCTATGGGCTTTAAAAAATGTCTATACTTCCTGTTGGGTTTGTCCTATGTTAGTTGTATTCGTTAGCATGCTTAACTTGGGATAGTTGGAAATCAAGTTAGAATCCTGATCTTCTCTGAGTTTACTGAAGTCTCAACATTAAAAATGTTTTACCTGCTGGGTGGCAGTGGTGACACACACCCTTAATCCTAGTATTTGAGAGGCAGAGGCAGGAGTGTTGTAGTAGGTATTTAGTCTCTTTTCAGGGGTTCTACCCTACCTTAGGTCATTCAGTTCCCAGAAAAAAGACATACGGCTTTTATTTTTATAATAAGCCTTTAATGTACCAGAACTGGGCAGGTATCTACCCTAAAAGCTATTAGAATCTACTTCCCCATCAATAACCCCAAATTATGACTTGCCATGGGCTAAATCCAATTGGCTAGACCTCATGGCCATGTTTTCATGACTCACCTCCTCTCTCTTCCCCAGTGGACTCCTCGATGAAACACTGCTGACAGTGCTTCTCACTATGTCTTGCACACAAGTCTCCTAATGGAGACTGTACTGGCCTTTGGAGCCGTACATGTTGCTTCTCTGGTTTTGTTTGGACATAGAGCCGTCCTAATGAAGTAGGCTGTATTTATGTATGACGAAAGTCTTCATAAACCATGGAAAGCGGCTGCTCATGAGATGTTCAACATTGTTACAAGAAAACCCAGGGGATTTGGTGACTGAACCACACGGTCATTGTGGCTCCTGATTTCAGAGGGGCCAGTCCATGCTGTTTGTCTTCACACCCCATGTGTTTAGGCAGAGGGCATGAGACAGGAGAGTTTCACCTCTGGTGCAGAGGAATGCTCCAGGGCAAGATGCCTCTGATGGCTTTCACTGCCCAGTGATCTTCTCCAGCTAGGTCCTACCTCCTCAAGTTTCTAGAATTTTCCCCATAGTGTCATTGGCTGTGTCTTCTGCCACGTTATATGGGGGCACTTTGTCTTCATCCACACTATTATGTTAGTTATATCAGCCAAGTGCATATTTCAAGCTTGTAATTTAGAGGAGGTGTTGTGGTTGCTGCAGGAAATTGGAGTTTGTTAACAGGAACTTGTAGTTAAGTAGGTTGTCTTTTTTAATCTCCTAAAATCTATACTTCAGCCACCGTGCTCCCACGTGGTCTTTTTTTCAGGGCCACTATGCTCCCGTGGGCTTTTCTTGCTTTTGTGGCCCTTTGCAAATCTGGAACTTATTTTGTGTGTGCATTGAGTATTTTATTTCTGTCCTTAGCAGGTGCTGTTGGTTAATCCACACGGTTAGTACCCAGTGAGCAGTCTGTGAGTTAGGGCTTTGCTTTCTGTCCGGAGAGGGGGATTTGCCTTCACTGACTGCTGTGTGCACCGATACACTGATGCTACCCTGTATGAGGTCGGCAACAGTGTGTGTGTGTGTGTGTGTGTGTGTGTGTGTGTGTGTGTGACCACGGAGTGAGGCTTGCTCTCCATTTTGATTTTACACAGTGCTGCTTTCTCAAAGCTGAGGTTAGGACAGGGTGTGCACATGCGTGTTCCCTGTCTTTTCCTGCATTTCATGAATTCTTCTCTTAGTTCCCGGATATGCAGGTACTTGTTGACAAGGTGTAGTTCTTCTTTGTGCCTGGCGTAGTGCATGCATGTGTTATGGATAAATCACGTCATTTCTTTATTCTCTTCTCATTTGAGTGTGCAGTATTGATGGGATGCTATCTTCATTTTCATGTTTTGTTAAAGATTCTGGACCTGTCTTACTTATTGATTCAGTATCTAGATGCTGCTCCCTGGGGTTGTTCTAGGGAGCTGGTGCATGTTTCTAGAAGCTGGTGCTTCTCCTGTGTCTGAGCTACTTTGGCTGCAACTCTTTTTTTTTTTTTTTCCTTGTTCTGGTCAACCCCACTGGCTCCGGCCACCCCCATTCGGCCCCGCTCACCCCAGTTGGTCCCACTTGCTCAGTCCCTGCTCTCTCTGGTCCAAGGATTCATTTATTATTCCTCATAAGTACACTATAGCTAACTTCAGACGCACCAGAGGAGGGCGTCAGATCTCATTACGGGTGGTTGTGAGCCACCATGTGGTTGCTGGGATTTGAACTCATCACCTTCGAAAGAGCAGTCGGGTGCTCTTACCCGCTGAGCCATCTCACCAGCCCTGGCTGCAACTCTTGCATGGTTTTCTTCCTTGGTTTCTGTGGCTGTTGTCGTAGTCTGCCTATCCTCTGTTCTAAGGTGACAGTGCCTTTGGCATCAGTCCTAGCATTTTTCTCTCTTTGTTCATTCCCAAGGAGCTCTCTTTCAGTGTGAGGCTCTAAATAAATGGCCTTTCCATTTAAACTACTGGAGACTGAACCTAGACCTCATCTACACGGAGCATGCATGTGCTATTGCCCCTTTGAACTAGAGCCTCACCCCGATAGCTGGCATTTCTTTGCTAATCACTTACGAGCTCAAGACTTATATCTCTAATGGGCTAAGATTTGCACCAGCACCTTGTGTTGCTATGGCAGAAACACCCTAACGGGGAGGATTTCTTTGGCTCACAGTTAGATATTGAGTCTACAGTTGCACTCATATACATGGAGGAACATGGTGGTGGCAGGAATGCATGGTGGCTGTCCACAGTGCACAGGCCAGGATGCAGAGAGTGTAGGTCAGAACTGGGTATGGGCTGTAACTAGCTGTCAGAGGCCCTCAGCCAATATCTTACTTCCTTGAGTTAGTCTTCACCTGTTCAAGGTGTACAGCCTCCCACCATAGTACTACCAGATGAGAGTAAGTGTTCAGATCACAAATCGGGAGAACATTTTAGATTAAAACCGTAATAACATCTGAACGTAGATGTTTATAGCAAGCATCTCAAACAAAAAACCCCAAAGCATCTCTCCTGCGTTTCTCTATTTGTAGCTTTTGTTCAGTATTCTGCCCAAACCCTAGAAGTGGCCTCCGTCTGCCTCCAGCCCATCAAGTCCCTGTTAGCTGCCCTTTGTTTTGAGTCTATGACCACAGTGTGCTAGTACCACCTTGGGCCTACGCGCAACTGTCAGGCCACACTCTGCCCACTGCTCTGCCTGCTTCTGCTCTTGGCTGGTACATGCCCTCCTAAGCAGCCCAGTTGGAGTTAGACCAGGCTAGTCCTTTTGGAAAGCCTTGGAGCCTTGGTGTCTCAGTCCCAGCAGCAGCCCCAACCTTCTTCCTGCCTGTTAAGCCTTTCTTGTTTATCCTCTGCTCCTTTTCTGAGGGGTCTCTGCTCTGTCTGCAGCCCATTTTCTCTGTGTGCGTTGGTCTCCTGACTTTGCAATTCATGTAAAACTCCCATATTGGGGGCTGTGGTGCTGGTCTATGTGGAATGTTGTTCCTGTGAACACTGGTGACCTAAACTGCTCCATAGTTTCAGTGACACCCAGGCTCCTTTAGCACACTACACCACCACCTACCTCCCTCACTGTTTAAATACTCCCTCCACTTCTTCTATCACATCATAGTGATGCTTCTGTCATAGTATAGTATACTATGTATTTTACTTGATGTCTACATTTTATTGCTCAAATGATAGCCAGAAGTGAAAGGATTTTTTTCCCTGTCCACTTGCAAATTCTCATTTCTTAGAAAAATGACATGAAGATACTTGATGATGAGCTTGGAAACACTTCCTGTACTGCATGGCAATGGCACAAGTGCTGCTGTATACTACCCAGTGATGGGGTCAGCTCCTCGGCCTTCAGATGTTCTTTCCTAATGAATTTTACAACTGACTAGACCTAGGGGATTCCACCAGTCCCATCCTCCAGGAATTCACAGTGCACCAGCATACTAAACACCAGAGGACTTCTGAATGAAAGAAATAATTTTAACTTTGTGTAACAACTTCCTGTAACATCTGATTAAATTGAAGAAACCTAAAATTGCTAGATAAATCCTACATCTGAAAACAGTCTTAGACTAGGTGCAGTGTTATAATGATGATCTGAAATTTGGAATCTAGGATTCACACCTTAGAGGGTTCGAGGTGATAGGCCTAAGTGTGTGCCTTATCCTGTCTATGGCAACACTCCTTGTTCTGATGTAAATGTTTCTCTTTAAACAGCGGACACAAATTCTTCCAAACCGGTTGGCAGTGACGCGCCCTGTGTTGTGAAAGTGGTAAGAAAATATTGCTCATTTTTTTCTTTCTCAATGTAATTGGTATTTATCTTGTAAAGCATATTTTTTGATGACTAGACTTAGTTAAACCATAAGGTACTGCATTGTTAATAATCTTTCTTAATATTTAATGAGACACATAGTAGCTTTATAGTTTTAAGTAACTTGAATTCAGTCTTCAGCTCCCCCGCACTAGAGTGGCACTTGAGCGTGTCTGAGAGGCCACAGAGGTCTGCGGGGTGGGACTGTGTGTTTCAGCTGCTCACCTTAGGCAGGTGTGGTTTATATTCATACCCTGTAACATCACGCTGAGCCAATGTTTCATTTTAAGCAGTGTGACTTCCCTGCAGTGCTCATGCTGCAGTTCTGGATGCACAGCATTGGCAGCGAGTGAGCAGCCGGGTCGGACACCCAGTCTCTAGAAGGCAGGTTTCCTTATCACTCACTCATTGTTTTGGCCAACATTGTTTATAGCTCTGCCCGCCCCATTTTTGATCCCTGAGGACCCTTGTTAAACAGAAGAGCCAGCAATGCAGTCGTTGGAGAGCTTAGCTCCCTGTTCCCTGTGCCCTTTCTTCTGCTTAAAGGTTATACAAGCTGGGAGTCAGGAGCGCCTCAGCATTTGTTGGTTTACTTTATTGTATTCAAATAGAAGTATATTCTATTTTTTAGGAAACAAGTATCTTAGACCAGCTTTTTTCTTTTTAAGTTGTTTATTTTGTGGGTTTGCCTGCATCTTTGTTTTTTTTTTTTTTTTTTTCTTTCGAGACAGGGTTTCTCTGTATAGCTCTGGCTGTCCTGGAACTCACTTTGTAGACCAGGCTGGCCTCGAACTCAGAAATCTGCCTGCCTCTGCCTCCCGAGTGCTGGGATTAAAGGCATGCGCCACCACTGCCCGGCTTGCCTGCATCTTTGTCTGTGCATCATGTGCATGCATGATGCCATTGAGGCAGAAGAGGGCATTGGGTCCCCTGAAGCTGGAGTTACAGATGGTTGTGAGCTGCCATGTGGGTGCTGGGAAGCCATCCAGGTCCTCTGGAAGAGCAGCCAGTGCTGGAACCACTGAGCCATCGCTAGCCTTGGCTTTAGTGAACATTTTAAAGATATTGACTAAGTGTAATTTTTCAGTAAACTTTATAGCTAATAAACCAGCATTTGAACACTGTGACAGGCCTGTGTAAGTTTGAACACTGTGACCCTTCGTCAGCCTCTGCTCTTTCTTGTCAGTTAGTGCCCGTGGCTATCTCCTGTAGGGCTCTGCCAGGGCCCTGTTTCCTGTCCTCTGGTCGACAGCTTTCTTTCTCCTTGTGTTCTGACATGCCTTCTGAACTTCTGATGGGCTGCTACCAGGTCAGAGGAACTAGAGTTCCCTGTGATGTTAGTCATGTGCCTGGGGTTAGGGAAGATTGTTATGCCTTCTTCTATACACATGAAAACATGGTACCTGGGGCAGGGGGTGGGGTGGGGAGGTCAGTTCCTCAGAATCTTCAAAGGACTCCATTAAGAAGAAAGCAAGGCTCCCCTGACTCATGACCATGTCCAGGCTCTCAGACCCCTCTGCTCTGCTCTGCTCTGCTCTGCCCTGCCCTGCATAATTGGCATCCTCGTTTCCCTGCTTTAGAAGGAAAGTGCTAAATGACCATGTGTGTTCTGTTCTGTATCACTGGTGCTTTCTCTTAGAATTGTGAGCCTCATCTTAAGTGTTCACTTCCTGCCCTTTTCACTTACCTGGCTGAGGGAAAAGCATAGGATAGGTATTTCCAGTTACTTTATCAGAACATTGAATTTCTAGGTTTTAAGGATGTCTGTTTTCAGACTTAGTCCAGTATACTGTGTCTTCCATTGTCCTTTGTCCTTCTCTTTGTGAAGGGTGGTGATGTTCATTCCCCCCTCTCCCCCCCCTCCCTGCCCGCCCCCTCATTTCAGTTGCTCTTCTGTGTTTGTGGTTCTGGAAGAAGAGCTGCCCAGCCCTCAGAGGGACCCCAGCTAGAACTGGTTGCTGCTCTCTTGGTGACTGAAGTCTTTTGGTCCTTTAAATTCCTGTGTCAATCACTGGATTGTCATTTATTATACAGTTTTACTTCTAATACCCTTCTCATAATGTTAGTTAAAATGTTTGCATTTATTTTCTCTAAGTAGATTTTAAGTTACTTGATAGTGACTTTGTTTTAAATGTCCTTTACTTACACCGTTCTTACGTGCTTGTTTTGTTTGTTGTTTAAAATACTTTTTTAGGTATACTTTTTTCCTCTCTCTTCTGCTTTTCTGTCCATTCACTTTTATCCTTTGGATGCCATTTGACTCTCCTCTGCTGGGAATAGGCCAGGCAGTCATTTCTCCTCTGCAGCTTTGTGGTCTTAAAGGTAGAGGTATCAAATACAAACCCGTAGGATGGTTATCACATCTTTTCTGATTTAAAATCAGAGAAGTTGCCATTCAGACAAACACGTGAAATTGTTAAATGTGTGCGTGTGTGTGTGTGTGTGTGTGTGCGTGTGTGTGTGACTGCTGCAACTCTAGCCAAGGTCCGTGTTTTCAGGGACCATGAGCTACTGACTGGGCATGAGCAACTCAAGAGTCAGAGTGAAGCTTAGTATTTGAGAGTTCTTTATAAGGTGGCTCTGTGAACAAGTGTACCATGATACTCATGCACCGTAAACACGAGCGTACCTTTTATTTTAGAGCAAAAATGGACAACTTATTTAAGAAACACAGCTAAGTTGGTTGCTGTTGTAAAGTTCCATAATGACATGCCAAGCCATGCTTCCCAGTCCTTGTATGTTGTCATGGGACTGCACAGGGCCTGGCCATTGGTGTCTTTGGTAAGTCTGCCAGGTACTCCTTTGCATCCACATTGAAAACCAGAGTAGAGCCTGGAGCATTGGGTACCTTACCTGTGACAGGTGAAGTCACAGCTCTGCAGACCTGTAGCTTCATTCTGAGGTCCTTTCCAGTAGTTGTACTCTGAGATTCTACCTCAAAAGCTCAGTTACTGCTTACATGCCAGCTTTACGAATGAGCTCTACATGGTTACACATGGCTCCTGCATTTGGCATTGGCATGAACATAACATACACATACAAATTAAATGTCTCAGCATCTCCTGCACACTTTCTCCCATCCAGGAGTGGTCTCTGTTTCTGTGTGGGGCCTTCATCCCTGACTGACCTTCATCCCTGACTGACACAAGCAGTTGTGGGACAGCACTGCTGTGTCTCAGGACGTTAGTTTATGCTTGTTTCCAGAGGCTGTGCGTGAGAGGACACGCTCACAGACACGCTCACAGAGAGACACACAGGCACACACACACACACACACACACAAAAACGCTCATACACACAGAGAGACATAGACACACATGCATGCATGTGCATGCATATACACACACACACACACACACACACACACACACACACACACACAGAGGCCAAGAAGAAATAGTAAATAAGTAACTTGGACAATACGGGTAGAAAATTTTCTGACTTTCCCTCCCCCACCAAATCTAAATGTCAGTAAGAAATTAGTTCCCTGAGTCCTTCTCACCTTCCCGGGAACAGAGTTGGACGCCTGAAGATGGACCTGCAGTTGATGGCACTTAAGAGCTGTTGTGTGGTGGTCCTTTTCTTGGGAACAACTGCTGGGGTCTGTGTTTCGCAGCCTCCCTCCCTCCCTCCCTCCCTCCCTCCCTCCCTCCCTCCTTCCTGGGAAGGCTCTGCCTGATGTTGTGAGGAGTGCTTCTCATTTTCAATTCAGATATCTTACTTTTTTTTGGTAAGAAGGAGAAACTTTGTACAGCTTCATTTTAAATGGCAGCCAGTTGCTTTTGGATGGTGCCATTGAAATGTATCACATTTTAATTTTTTTCCTGTTGTCATCGTCATTTTGACACTTAGAAGTCTTAAGGAAACGTTTAGTGATATTCTAGTTAAAATGTCAGTCCCAATTTCTTTTCTAAATCTTGGCTATTATAGAGTTGGCAAAGTATTTTAGATTTGAAATATGTTAATACAGTTTTAGTTCTGAGGTAAGGTATTTTCTCCATAGATGGCTCGTTTCAGCTGGAGCACAGAGCCAAGAAGTAGCTCCTTCACTTTGTCATAATGGAAGCCTATTGGACAGAAAAATGTCTGAAAGTGCTCAGGAGCCTTCATTAGAGTGTCCTGATTTATATGGTTGATTCGCATTATAAGTTTAATAAATTATTCCTTGAAGGGATCTTGAAAATTAAAGTTGATATGATGTAGGCTGAAACTGAATAAATCAAAAATCTTATACTGTTGGTAATAAGCCAGGAGTGGTCTTGGGAGAGCGTCTTTTAAGCTAGAGTTTTATTAATGAGTCATTCTGAAAGCTAACCAAGATTCCTTTTCTTTAATTTCACTTTGTTCTTTTTTCACACTGATTCTGTGACTTGCTTGGTCATAGACTTGAAACACTTGCTTCCATTTCTGGCTTCTGTTGCTGCTAGGAAGGGAGCCACAGGTGTGAGAGAGTTTCCTGTATAGCACATTGATCGGGCTCCGCATTCACATCTGTGTACTGATAGGATCCTGTGGGGCTTGGTGACATGCTGAGCCCTTGAACACCACTCTCGGAGGCTGAGCTGTACGAATATGGCGAACTGCCCAGGTTCTTTCTGATCCGAGTGTTGGCCATTTTTGGCTTAAGTGTTCCCTTGTGGCTGAGTACTGCATGATTGCAGATGAACAGAGTCCTGTAAGCATCATTTGGAGCAGATACCTCTGAAGTGGAGAACACACACTGTCATGCCATAGCTCAGGTCTGCAGATTCTGATGAGCTCTGAGTCCTTAACTCCAGCCGTGTGGGTCTCCTGTCCTTAACTCCAGCCGTGTGGGTCTCCTGTCACAAGTGTTTTGCTCAGATTCGTTTAGAAATCCTTGCTTTCATGTTTGAGGTTATCACTGCTTTTAAACCAGTATAAAATATCAAACATTAAGTAAGTACTATTTTATATCAATCAGTCACACAAAATTAACCATTTAAAAAGACAACAAAATTATAAGTGCCTCTTCCAGATATTTGTTAAACAACACGAAAGTCCTGAAGAGCTTTTATCTTTTGTTGTGTGAAATACCTTTTTTGTAATATCTGTCTGTCTCTCTCTCTCTCTCTCTCTCTCTCTCTCTCTGTAAATGTCTGTACAAATAATTCAAATGGTCCCTTGAAATGGGAAGTAGGGATTGCTAGTCAAGCTGGGAAAACAGTTATTTAGCTCCAGTTTCTTATTGACTTTAAAAAAAAAAAGGTCATAAGATTGTTGGTCTGAAAAAAGAGGATTTAGTGTCAGAAAGAGAAGCACACTGCGGTCTCACTCTGCGAGGCAGATGACCCTCCACTTCCAAGAAGTAGGGAGAGCCACTGTAGGGAAAGGGAAAGGGAAGAGATCCTACCATTAATGGGCTAAGTCAGGTGCTGGAATTTTATTAAATCTTTAACTGTCTTGTAGCCTCTTAGTGGTGATACACTTAGCACGATTGGTAGCCTTTGCTTAATAAAGATGAAAATTAGCTTAAACATTTGTCTTGCCGGGTGGTGGTGGCGCACGCCTTTAATCCCAGCACTTGGGAGGCAGAGTCAGGCGGATTTCTGAGTTCGAGGCCAGCCTGGTCTACAGAGTGAGTTCCAGGACAGCCAGGGCTATACAGAGAAACCCTGTCTCGAAAAACCAAAACAAACCAAAACAAAAAAACATTTGTCTTAAACTTCTGCAAAGACTGAACTGTATTTCTGATTTTGTATAATGTATTAACTATGAAAGTTGCGCTTAAGAGAAAGAAAAATTATTGTGAGAACATATAAAGTATTTATAAGGAGTTGAACTTAATCTTTTAATAGTTTATAAATTTAAGTATCAAAGTTATATTGTGTTTGTAGGAAAAATTAAATTTACTCTATTTTGAAAGCTCAATGTAAATAGTTCAATAATTTTAATTGACTCTTATATTCTAAGGAACCCAGTGACAATGGACCTCTTTTCACGGAATTAAAGTTCTACCAGAGGGCTGCTAAACCAGAGCAAAGTAAGAAGCAATAAGCACGCTTGAAATTGTTTTGTTAAAGGTTTAAACATTTTAAAATAAGTAGTTTACCCAGCTTTATTTCACGGTGCTGAGGTAAAGTGCCACGTCCTATGTCTCTGTTTTCATTTGCTTTATACACAAACACAATTCAGATGGTATTTGCACAAGTCCTTCTGATGTACTGATATATTTGCTCTAGGGTCTGTGGGCATGTGAAATAATCAATGCTGTGCAGCCCAAAATACATGAACGGCCTAGTTCCCATGTGTGCGTGTGCGTGTGCGTGTGCGTGTGCGTGTGCGTGTGCGTGTGTGTGTGTGTGTGTGTGTGTGTGTGAGTGTGAGGCCTTTGCTGTTTGAGCACTGATAGCTTCTGAGCTGGGAGCTGGGCCGGCCCTGGGCTGCTGCTCTCAGCTGTGTCCATCTCAGGCCCCCGCTCCCCACAGTGAGGAGCAGGAGCTGCTCCCTCGTCTTGCAAGGGGAGGAAGAGATGGAAACACTGAAGGAGACACCCCCACACTTGTAGAGTTTGGGGTGACAGTCATTCTTCTTGTGGAAGCAAGCACATTCCGTGCCTACGAGGTGACCCAAGGGCCAGCGCCATTGCTTTGTGCTTTAAAACGGTCTCATAGAGGGACAGTTTCAAGGTCAGCAACCGCAGAGTGCTCTTTGTGCAGATGGGTAAACTTTTTAATAATATTGTGTCGGGGGTATCCTGTGTCCTTTACATCCTGTTTTATGACTCGAGGTGGTTTTGTTACCCATATAAATATGCTCTGCTCTTAGTAATTTATTCTGAAATGACCATTTACATAGCAGTTGAAATCATAGGCCTCTCTTTTAACTTCTAGTTCAGAAATGGATTCGTACACATAAATTGAAGTACCTTGGTGTTCCTAAGTATTGGGGATCTGGTCTACATGATAAAAATGGAAAAAGGTAAAAATCTCCATTTTTGAGTATTTCTTGTTGAGTTGGTTTAGTGAGGAGTTAGTTGCGGAGCACCCATAATATCTGTAGGTGTGCTTCTGTACTGCAGGGCAGTGGAAGGGAGGAGTACGATCTTTCTCTCTGCTTTTCTCAGTACACCACAGTGTCAGGGGGCCTGTTATATGGGGGTGCTAGTCTAACCTGTGGACCTGTGTGGAGCAGCACCAGGTGACTAGAACCCCGTGGACAGGAACAGAGTATACTCTGCCTCTCCCGTTCTTTATGCCAAAGAGCCCTCAGGATCCCATTTTCTATCTCATGTTGAATGCCTGATCTTTCAAGGAAAGTAGGGTCTTGTTCTGTCTGAAGACTTTACTCTAGTAGTTAGAGGTGAGAATCATGGAGAGAGAGCATTTCTGAACCATGCTTGCTTACTAACCTTTCCCCTTAGATGTCGTAGGAGTCAGATAGGAAATCCTTAACACTTTTGTGCAGCCTGCTCTTATGAAGTATCTGAGTGGATGAGTTAAGCTTCATGGAGACTGAAGGCCAGGCTGAGTTAGAAACTGGAGTCTGGTCTGCAGTTAGAAAGGCGTTCCCCATGAGTAAAGGAAGGCTGTGATTCAGCTGGTTTAAGCAGTCATCAAAGGCCTGATTCCGTGCCTTGCAGTTTTTGAGCTAGAGTCTTGATTTCCAAACTTAGCTTCAAGTCACTGTAGAGCCTTGGCTGGCACAGACTTCCGTCCTCTGGCCTGCTCCTCGTGAGTATGTGTGGGTGCATCTCTGCCTGTCTTGCACAGTTTACCATCATGGTGCCATTACTCTCAGTTTCCTTTTGATGTTATTGGAAGACTGCTTCGTTTCTGGACAGACACAATGCCATGGGTGCCATTGTCTTGTGAGTTTCCCTTTCCTAAGAAGGAAACTTTTGTGGCGTCCTATGCAACTTCCTCATACATTTTCATGGTCACAGTTTTATAATTCTTATGCTTAAACCTGCTGCTGGCAAGATCCAAGTGGTCACAGAAGTGTCTTGGTAAAAGACAGTGTTGAACGGAAGAAGTTGGAATGCCCAAGCCAGATTAGTGCTGCTAGCAAAGACTGAGGATGGCAGGGTGTTCATTGCTGTGAAGAGACATCATGACCAAGACAACATTTAATTAGGGCTGGCTTACAGGTTCTGAGGTTCAGTGCATTATCATGGGGGGAAGCATGGCAGCATCCAGGCAGGCATGGCGCAGGAGGAGCTGAGAGTTGTACATCTTGTTCTGAAGACAATCAGGAGAAGATTGAAGACTCAGGCAGCTAGAAGGAGGGTTTCAAAGCTTGTCCCCACAGTGACACACTTCCTCCAACAAGGCCACACTGTCTATTAGTGCCACTTCCTGGGCCAAGCATATTCAAACCATGACAGGTAGCCATTGTAGGCCTGCCAGGTTTATTTACTAGTGAACCATTCATGTTTCGGGGAGTCTGGGCTCCCTGGAATCTTACACCATTTTGTTACAGGTGGTTTTACTGGAACAGTGTGCTGTGAGGTGATCAGAGCCAGAGAGAGGCGATGGGCAGAAGGATAGCTGTATTCAGAGGGTGCTGCTGGCAGGAGCTTGAGCATAGTAAGAACAGGTGACTGCAGCTGAGCAGGTGTGCAGCTTGTGTCTGGGTGATTGTGAGTCCTTCTCAGTCAAAATGGACATTTGCTAGACCTTCCTCAGTGGAGCTCGAGACTCAGACTGATCATGGGTGAAGTGTTGACTGTTAGGTTGAAGCACTAAAACCAATCACGCACGCACGTCTTTCTGAAGGAAAGCAATAGGAAGAGAGTCCTTTTCTTAGCCTGGCCTCCTCCCCTGCCAGTGGCCTTAGTTTTCCTTAACTTGTATTTGAGTGGTGGGAGAGAGGATAGGTAGCTTAGAGCAGCATGAGGATCGTCCCTCGGAAAAGAAAGCATCAGAGACCTTACCTGATAGACATTCTCAGAAGTAGCTTCACTCTATCCCAGAGCTCTCTGAGGGGACTGTGCTAACAGTGTGTGTGATGAGGGGATTTTAGGGGCCTTTTAGAGTTAGTGGCAGGGTGATCTGTGCATAAAAACAAAGAGCAGTGTAATCTACATTAGTAGTTCCTGTGTTGAAGCAAACAATGTGTTCATCCTCTTCCAGACTGTGCTGGCTAGTTTTTTGTCAATGTGACACACGCCAGAGTTACCTGAAATGAGGAAACCTCAATTGAGAAAACATGTCTAAAAGACCTGGCCATAGGGCATTTTCTTAATTAGTGATTAAGGAAGGAAAGCCCAGCCCATTGTGGGTGGTGCCACCTCTGGGCTGCTGGTCCTGAGTTCTATAAGAAGCAGTCTGAGCAAGAAGCCATGAGAGCAGGCCAGTAAGCAACAGCTCTCCATGGCCTCTGCATCAGCTGCTGCCCCAGGTTCTTGCCTGTGTGAGTTGCTGTCCTGACTTTTCTTCTGTGATGAACAGTGATGTGGAAGCGTAGGTCAGATAAGCCCTTCCCTTGGTTTTGGTCATGGTGTTTGTTGCAGCAGTAGTGATAACCCTAGACACGGACTGTTATTCAAAGTATTGTGGTGATTACACAGGTTAACAGAAGTGTGTACCCTACTCTTCTCTCTCAGCTTTGCACAACTTTCCATACCTAGGATACTGGGAAGACACATGGCTGCACAGGTCAGGGTAGCAGGAAATCTTAACACAAATGAATGTATTTTACATCTACTTGATAGTGTGACTTTGACATAAACTTTATGTGCTAAGACATTAAAAGATACGGAGACAGACTCTAATGAACAGGACCCTAGGCTTCCATTACCCACTGTCCTCTCATTTAGCTGGCTGCTCCTTCCTTGGAAGCTCACTGTGGTTTACCGTCATGAGTCTGACTGCTGTGCCATGAGCTTCCCATGGGAGGGTTTGTCCTGTGTCTGTGTCAGTGATTTACACAGACGGATTAGGATTTGGACAGTTGTTGAAGGTGACGGTGATGCTCAGAGGAGCTGGGCAGTGTCCTCGAAGGTCTCCAGCGCGTCTCTGCATAACTAGAGTTTGAGTTCTTGGGGAGGATGAGACCTGCCTCATCATTCCTCTTCTCCAAAAATTATAGCCCCAGGAAGTAATGTCTGTCACCTGGTCCAGCTGACATGGGAGGGAGATGGCAAAACCAAAAAAAAAAAAAAAAAAAAAAATCTTCATTTTTGTAGGGTATTCCTTTTGCAGATCTGATCACTGAATGTTTTATATGTAATTGCTTAATACCATTTGGACAGTTTTACTGAATGTAGTTTGTAAGCCATCTCTTGACAGCCTAGATTTAACAGAATATTTATTGTTGAAATGTACCTCAAAAATGGAGGTGCAATCAGGAGAAAGAAGCAATTGTCTAAAAACAGCAGTTAACTGTGAGAAGCCAGGTGGCCATGCTCCAGTGTAGATGGGTCTTGGATTCTGGGTGGGCACTGTCTTGAGTGTTGTCTCCTATAAAACTTGCTGAGTCCAGGGCAGGATAACAAAACATTCTGAATTCTTGAGATTTCTGTGTGGTTGAGAGAGATTCTTCCTGGTTTGTGCTTGCGCCCCTTCCCTCCTCATTTATAATCTATAATACTGCCTTATTAAGCATTAACCTAATCTGAAGGGGACTAGTCATTGCAAGTACATGTTCCTAGTTATTTCCCTCACTGGCCTTTCTTGTTTGTCTTCAGTTACAGGTTTATGATAATGGACCGCTTTGGGAGTGACCTTCAGAAAATATATGAAGCAAATGCCAAAAGGTTTTCTCGGAAAACTGTATTGCAGCTAAGCTTAAGAATTGTATGTGAGCTATGCTCCTTGTGAATACAGTAAGGGCTGGTTTCCACTGAAGCTCAGCCCTCTGCTGGCCATATTAGGTACTGCACTAACTCACTGTGTGTTCTCCATAGCTGGATATCCTGGAGTACATCCACGAGCATGAGTACGTGCATGGGGACATCAAGGCCTCCAACCTGCTCCTGAGTCACAAGAACCCTGACCAGGTCCTTAGAACTGCAGCTTTTACTTTTATTAACAAGCTTTTACTGTTGTAACTTGTGCTGCTTGAGAGCAAGTGGGGTACTCTGGGCTGAACCCCACAAGCTCCGCTGCTTTGAAGTAGATATGCTAACAGTGCCCTTTCTCCAGACACTTGTATCCAGTTGCCGTTCTGTATTTTTGTTGCAGTTTGTTGGCACTTTATCAAGTTGGCTGTTTTGCTCTACATAATATTCGGAAGTGCTTGCTACAATGTGCATTTCAAATAACTGTTTGGGTAGAAGCTTGAACTATAAAGTGCACTAGTGAATTAGATCTGCTGGTCTGCTTTGTTACATCATTACTTCCTGTGTTCAAACACTCCATCTGACCTAAGTGTCTGTTACTTGGAGAATTTGGTCTTTAATGTGGGGTTAGCTCAGTCGTCAGTGACAGTAAAGGCTGCTCAGTGTTGCCTCTTGACCTTGTTTGTGTAAGGAGGAGGTTTCAAGTGCTTGGCTCAGGGCAGTGATCTGTCAGCATTCTCTGCCCTTGGGTCTGCATATGTTTTCCTTCTTTTGATCCCCTCCCTTTCTCCACAGGGTGTTTGCTTTCGCTCTATAAGCTATGGCGAGCCTCAGGGATCAGTGTAGTGCATCAGGAGAAAGCTGCTGTGCTGGAACGCTTTGTGAGGCATCCTCACCCATCTCGTTTGAGCTGTTTCCTTGAGCACAGCCAAGAACCTGAGCGAGCAGTAAAGCTCCTGTAGCTGGAGTAGGGAGGGCTTGCAGAGCACTATTAACAACCGTCTCCTATTGGTTTGCACTTGGCTGATGGGAGCAGCTTCTGTCCACATGGCAGCTGTGTGCGGCTCTCCGACCTTTCTGACCTGTTCTGTGGATGGGATTACTCTCTCAGGCTGTGTCCATCTTTGTGTTCACATGCACATAAGTCCATGCGTTGTGACAGAACCAGGTGTATGTGTGGCCATCAGATGGAAGTCACATGTCCCAGTGTTTTATGCTAGTCAGAACAACCAGCTATGCCCATAGCATTACTCTGTGTGTGATTTTTTTTTTTTAAGTTAACTTTAATCTGGAAGACCAGAATCTAATATATAGTATTTAAGGTGCAGGTAGAGGCCTGATCTAAGAGTTTTGAAAGTTATTATAGTAGCCCTTGAATCATTTTATGAAGTAAATAGGCATTTGACTATTTTACAAGAATCAAGAGTAGAAGACAACTGTTGTATTGTGTGCTAACAGTATTCATGTCCCTTTTTTTATGGAAAGTGTCTTGAACATTTATATTTTGTTGTAGTTTTGTTCTAGACTCTGTAAGAGAAACTTACCAGCTGTAAGCCTTGGCCATGGAGACAGGATTAACTACTTTAGCACATACTTTCCTAAGGAAGCATGCAGAGGGAACTAATACTCGAGCACTGTGGCTTTATGGCCACTTAACATTTATTAAAAGTCAAACCTTCCTGGGTGGAAGGGTGAGAAGAGCTTAGTGGTAGCTCAGCAGCAGCAGAGCTCTTGCCTAGCTTGTGTGAAGCTTTAGGTGTAACCCCCAGCATTGCAGAGTGGGTGGGGGGGACTCAGGGCTTGCTGGAGTGCTCAGTTTAGATTTGACTTGCTTCGGGAGCTGCTGTTTGCCCTTGTAGGTGAATCGACCTCCAAGTGATTGTATTTTATTTCAGTACTTTCTAGTAATTCATGTGCATTGATTTTCGTCTTTAATTTGGTTCTTGGAAATTTATAGGTGTATTTGGTAGACTATGGACTTGCTTATCGGTACTGCCCAGATGGAGTTCATAAAGAGTACAAGGAAGATCCCAAAAGGTGCCATGATGGTACCCTGGAGTTCACCAGCATCGACGCACACAAAGGCGTGGGTATGTCTGCAGTGGCCTGTGTGCCTCCACAGTGGCCTGTGTCCCTGCACAGTACTGATGTTTCTGTCTGAATGCTAAGTAAACACATAGACTGATAGAGAGTATGGGAAGAGGGGTGTGGAGGAGAGCCAAGGTTTGGCTCCTGTACTTGAGTGAGGGCCCTTGGGAATGCCTCTGGTCTTCAGGGCTACCAGACTGTACCTAAGACTCACGCAGCTTAGTTCTATGCTGCTTTGTTTTCTAGTGTCTGGGTTCTATGTGGCTTATGTTTTGTATAAACTAGCTTAGCCCCTTCTCTGCCCTTTGCCGTGAAGGACATATGGACTTATGTCTATTATGTGAATGTCTTCACATCTCCCAAAGACAGCTGGGTGTGAGGTGTCTTCAGACTTTACTTCCTAGACCAGAGGTAGCAGTTTCAAACCCTAAGGCTTATCAGTTTGGGTTTTAAGTAAGTTATTACTTGGAGATAAAGGTTTGTTTTACACAGCCCCATTGTTCAGTGTTTTTATTTTATGCAGGCAAATGTTTCTGCCGCAAGTTAGACCTGAGTGGACTGCTCTCTATCTTGATGTTTTTCTGGAATGCTGTTTCACCATGTTATCTCCTGTTCTGTTTATAGCCCCATCACGACGTGGTGATTTAGAAATACTTGGTTATTGCATGATTAAGTGGCTCAGCGGCTGTCTTCCTTGGGAAGAGAACTTGAAAGATCCTAACTACGTTAAAGATTCCAAAATTAGGTAAGGGACAACTTACATTGTTTTGGATTGCATTGTGATTGGGCAAAAGAAATACCCCTTAAAAATTTTTTTTTTGGTTCTTTGTGAATTTTATATCATGCACCCAAATCCTACTTATCTCCCCCTTTCCTTGAACCCGTTGTCCACTCTTGCAAACCCTCACCCCCGACCCCCACTTCTCAGTTCTGATTTCTCACTGGAGTCCTTTTGGACATCCTGCCGTTGCCCTGTGTCATGGAGCTCCCATAGTTTTGCATCTGCAGGACCCACCCCTTCTGGACTCCAGCAGGTCACTGATGGAGTAGATTTGGGGTGGGGAAATTCAAAGCCCTGCAGCTGGGCTGTTACCAGGGCCACCTCCACTCTGCTGCCCAGAGGATGTGCAGGGCCTGATCTCTGGAGTGTTGCAGCTGGTGTGGGTCAGGGTCAGCTCTCCTGCCTGCCATGGATGGTGAGGGAGGCACAGGATTCTGTCAGAATTTCTGGACAGTTTCTCTGGAGTTTTATTCTCTAGATTTTATTTTATTTCTTTTATAGGCAGTGGGTTGTTGAGCAGCCCTCCTGCCCGAATCAGCACACCTGGCAGGGATTTAAGTAGAAGGTGCAGGTTAGATAGCAGGACTGTTTGACTTTGCTGCTCCCCTCAGACACACTGCCTACTGAGATGTGTCCTATTATCGAAGGCTCTTGGGGACACACTTGTAACTAAGGACTCCTTCCTTCCTCCACAGATACAGAGACAATGTCACAGCTTTGATGGAGAAATGCTTTCCTGAGAAAAATAAGCCAGGTAGGAAAGGCTACCGCAGACCTTCATATGGCTTTTATTTTCTGGGAGGAAAAGCCTTCGGCCTGTGTGTGAGTCGGGCATTTCAGGACATTGCTGCTGTTGGAGGTACACGGTGAGCTGGGCAGTGAGCCTGGAGCCTCATGCAGCTGCCCTTTGCTTTCAGGAACGGAAGTGTGTTCTGTTCACTGCGGCAGTGACTATGGAGTTGCTTTATATACTGGAGTGCTGTCAGTGCAGGCTATGCCAGACCCGTCCCTGAGCATGGCTAAGGATGTAACAGGGATTTCTGTTAACACGTTATACTCTTAGTCCTGTGGAGAATAAGAAAACAGGGAATGGAATTGGGAATGTGGAGAAGGCACGGAGAGTAGGGAGGGGAATGTAAGTGTTGGTCAGAGAGGCCAGGGACAGCCTTACTGAGGGATACTGCAGCAGCTGAAGGAAGGGGGTAATAAAGCGAGCTGTGTGGAGCCTGGGAAGACTCCTGACTGTGTGAGGCCTGCGTTCTTGGTCATCATGGGGTCATTGACTTTTACTTTGATTGAGAGTCTACAGCTTGAAATCGGAGAAGGTGCCAGTGGCCTCGCCTTCTAGAGACATGAAATGTGTCTGGTTCCTGGTTGAGAGAAGACTGCTGAGGGCTGGGAAGCTCTTGTGTCTCCATCCATCCTGTCCCCAGTCCTGTGCCCAGTGCTCTCACACACTGCTGTGTGTCTGTCCACCTGCCCTGCTTTCCTGTGTTCCATTCCTCACATACTCTGCTGCTTGTCTGGATCTGCTCCTCCGCACAGTGCCAGCTTCCTGGGATGGTGTGAGAAGGGCTCAGTCGGCTGGCCTAGCATCATCTCCTTAAGACTTTTCCTTTATCTTCTCATGTCGTCCTTGTTAAGATGCAGGTGTGGACTCTGTTCTTTGTCTGTTCCTGCCTGTGCCACCTCAGATACTCAAGTCTGGCTTCTGTCTTGATGACTGACAGTGTCTGGAGCCTTGAGTGTTGCTGGTTTTAAACCTGACTTCATTCATTTTCTCTCTTTTTTTTTTTTTTTTTTTGGTTTTTTGAGACAGGGTTTCTCTGTCTAGCCCTGGCTGTCCTGGAACTCACTTTGTAGACCAGGCTGGCCTCAAACTCAGAAATCCGCCTGCCTCTGCCTCCCAAGTGCTGGGATTAAAGGCGTGCGCCACCACGCCCGGCTCATTTTCTCTTTTTAACTAAAGAATTAACTAAAGCTTTTAAACCTTAAACCTTAGGTGTAGAGGTGTTTCCTGCATGTCTGTCTATACACATGTGTTCATAGTTCCTACAGAAGCAAGAAGAGGGCATTCAGTCTTCTGGAACAGGACTTTGAGATGGTTGGGAGTCACCATGTGGGTGTTGGGGAAGGACCCCACACCTTTGGGGGAGAAGCCAGCGCTCCATGTTCTTAGGTTCTGTCGAAGCCGCCTTCGTGTCATCACGTCAGCTTCACACTAACACTTACCTGTTTGCTGGCTCTGAGCTTGCAGGGGTTTGGCTTGAGTTTTGAGAGCCACTGCCTTTGTAATACTCAATCTTCCAGCCCACTGTGGCAGTTCTTCCATTAAATCCCTCCTTAAATTCTGATTATAATTTCTTCTCTGCAGAAATCTTGCATAGTCACATTAGGTAATTGGTACTTTTTTATGGTAACTGTTCTGGTTTGAACATTTCTAGTTTTTAACAGTATATAAAAATGGGGCAGATTTGTATGTACTTTGCCTTGCCTTCTGTCCTGCACTGAAGCTATCTATCAGTTTTAGCAGCTGTGGAGATTCTGTGGGAAGTTTGCTTTGTTGTCTCCTTTCCCTTCCCCTCCCTTCCTCTCACCCTTCCTCTCACCCTCCCCCAACCTCTCCCGGCCAGTACTTGCTTTCTCTGTGTAGCCCTAGCTGGCCTTGAACTTGTGCTCCTCCTGTCTCAGCTTCCTGAAAGCTAGAATTCCATGTCTGCCTACCAAGACCATTTTGTCATAGACCTTGAGGCAAGTCAGCACAGTTGAGCTGTTTGCTCCTGAAGATGCTCTGACGCCCTTGACTTGCTTGTTTGCCTTCCTGTAGCTTTTGTCAGACACACAGGTATTTGTTCTAGATGTTTTTAAAAATATAAAATTCTTACTCATTCCTGGATGCTTCATACCTTTAGGTAGTATGTTTTGATCATATTGTGTTGGGTATTTTAGGTTCCATTTATCTGGTTAAGATAGTGGGTGCTTGCCAACCCTCCCCTGACCCCTCAGCTGTTGAGGATAGTGTCTGGCCACACTGTGGCACTTGAGTAGTTAAGCTACTGATTGCATATGTGTGTGGATGGGTCGTGCTCTGGCGAGAGAACGAGCATCCATCGTGTGTTGCATGTGGAATAGAAGGAAAACTGATGAGGTGCTGGCTTGGGCTGGAGGAGGGCAGCCTTCTCAGTAGCAGACCAGGGAGACCCAGGGGCAGGAGCTGGGGTCTGAGGCAATGGTCTCATGTTAGCGAACTAACTGATGGAGAAGGAGCAGTGGGCACTGTGTCAAGGGAGATGCCTGTGAGTGGGGCCGGTCCTGTCAGTGAAGTTTCTTCTCATGCCCGAGGTGCCTTGCCTCTGGACCTGCCTCGCTGTTCTTTAATCTGTTCTTGGAGTTCTGTTTCTCACTTCATAGCATGCTCTCATAAGAAGACTGCTAACTTCTAGGGTCACTGAAGCTTGGGCATACTATGCTCTGAATTCCTTTTATATATCCATTTGTTGTGTGTTGGAAATATAACTTATGTTCTCTTATTGTCTCTTAGGGTTGCAGAAATGTAACTCAAAATCTGTTGTTTTACTTAACTTACCTGAGCCTTCCTAGACTTGGCTCTGACTGGAGAGCATGGCTCTGTTGTAATGGGTTGCACACTTGTAGTTTTGCATTGGCTGTGACTGTTTTCTTAGGAATGAGCTGGACATACTAGGTTTGTGACTACGCGCTAAAATGATTGTGTTGTTATTTTAGGTGAGATTGCTAAGTACATGGAGTCTGTGAAACTACTGGAATACACCGAAAAACCTCTCTATCAAAACCTACGTGACATCCTTTTGCAAGGACTAAAAGCTATAGGAAGTAAAGACGATGGCAAACTGGATTTTAGTGCTGTGGAGAATGGAAGTGTGACGACAAAACCAGCCTCAAAGGTGGGTCTGGTTATTGAGTGGAGTTTCGGTTTCCTTTGATTCCCCCATTAGGTAGTTCACGGAGTGAGGCCTTAGCTCAGCAAGGAAGCTAGGCGGGTTGATGGGTAAGCGGGTATTTATATAAAGGAGGGCAAACTGATGGCAGAAAGTGTACAGGGGACTAGGGACAGCGAGTATTTCCAGGAGCAGGTTGTTCAGTATCTGAAATGACCTCACTTGTGACCTAAGATCAGGTGTCAATGGGGCAGTGACTCTTCTGCCATCCGAGGTAGGTAGAGGGGGTGTCTCTTTTTCAAAGGCGTCTTAAATGCTACCTGGCCAGTACTTTCTTTTTATTTATTTTCTTTTTGGTTTGTGGAGACAGGGTTTCTCTGTGTAGCCATGGCTATCTTGGAACTCTGTAGACCAGGCTGGCCTCAAACTCAGAGTTCCACCTGCCTCTGCCTCCCGAGTGCTGGGAATAAAGGCGTGCGCCACCACTGCCGGCTAGTACTTTCTGGTTGGGGTTACTGGTGAAGGCTTACAGAAAGGTGTTCCTAGTGGAGCGTGGCTCAGGGTGAACAGATCACAGCACCCTTCCCGAGCTTGCCTCCGTTTTCTCCTGGGTCCTGCTTCAGCAGCTGGGTCTAGGAAGCCACAGGCCACTTTTGCTTGTTGTTTCTAAACACTTATTCTGGGCTCAAGTCTTCCGGTTTTAGGTAGAAGGAAGCTGTGAGTTTTCATCTCTCAAATATCCCTGCCCTGATTTTCTAACACATTTGATCTTTTGTGTGTGAACACTTAGAGTTAATTATACTCTGTATGCATTCTCTCACAAGAGTGATGTCTTTGTCCATAGCCCACCTCTCAAGTTGTTAAGAGGGCAGGTGTCCTGGTGTTTCTCTGAGCTCTTAGTGCTTAGAGTTCCCGAGTCTTAGATTTCTCTTCCTATTTTTTATTATTACTATGTCCTTTCTTTTGGATTCATCTTTTAGAGTATGTGTTCAAGTTCCTTTTTTTTTTTTTTTTTTTTTTTTTGAGGTGAGCTATAAGTGGTAAACTTTATGCATCCACGGTTTCCACCAATGGTGCTATTTGCTTCACTGAGAGTAATTTGGTCAGAGTCACTGCTCAGTTGTCCCTCGGCTTCCAGTTTGGTTAATTTTGTTTGTTACTTGATTTCTGGTTTCCCCCTGTGTTTGAGGCCTCTTGCTTTTCATTTTATCCCCACATTCTGCTTCCACCACAGAGTACGTGAGAGAGAATATGCATTGTTTTCTTCGTTTAAGCCTCTTACATGCTGGCTGCTTAGTGAACCGTATCGGAAGATCATCTTTGTGAGCATGCAGGTGCCTCCTCTTCTTCTCCCTGAGTGTC
Source organism: Mus minutoides (assembly GCA_902729485.2). Classification (NCBI taxonomy): domain Eukaryota; kingdom Metazoa; phylum Chordata; class Mammalia; order Rodentia; family Muridae; genus Mus; species Mus minutoides. The sequence goes on along the minus strand of LR749745.1, from coordinate 55,812 downwards.
TTTGCTGAGACCGGGGAGAGCTGGAATCCAGCTTCTCTTTCCTTCTCTTTTACATTGTGTAGATTTTCTCTTTGCACGTCTAACTCTATTAATAACACCGATCTGTGGACTTCTAGCTCATCTCCCTCATTTGTGACTTCTCCGTGACATTTTAGGGGAATTGGTGATTTTCTTTGTGTTTCTTTATCTTTTCATTACTAAATTAGTTTTTGATAACATATTCTATTCCCCTGTGCCCCCCATCCCCACCCCCTTCTTCATTTCTCCAGAGGACTCTCACCTTCATGCTGCTTGTTCTGTATGTACTGGGTTTAGTCAAGGCAGTCTGTGTGACCTTAGGTCTGGGGCTGTGTTGGAACCTGGTGTGGTCAGCAGGTGCACAACTGAAGACAGTGCCTCCCCTTCTCCCAGAATTCCTTGGTAGCCAGTATATGAGCAGGAATGGGCAAGGCCCAAGAGCCTCTCTCGTATCTATGACTTAGTGAAGACTGAGTTCGTTTTTGGTTTCCTGGTGTGATAGCCTCTTGTGTCTCTGTGTGGGTAGGAATTACTGTTTTATGACAGCTGAGCATGAGGGTTCTGTGTGATGTTTGAGGTTAGTGCTCTCTCTCTCTCGTTCTGTAATTGTCGTTGCGTTTTGCTCCTCACCCCATTTGGAATGCTATTATCTGTTTACTGTTTCTGTCCAGTGCCTGTCACCAGAGGTGAGAGAGTGAGATCTTGGGGCCACATGGGGACTTCTGGTGTCAGGATTCCTGGCTTCTCCACTTCTTCTGTCTGAAGTCCCTTCAATAAAAATATCTCAGGTCATATTATGCAGACTTTCAGGTCTGTCCTCGAAGCTCTGATTCTTTCTTGTCTTGGAGTGTACTACCCACACCAGTTAAATCAGTGCTTAAAGGATGGGGTGGGGTTCAGGCCTCCTCAGTATTTGGGTTGTAAGGAGACTTTTCAGCTCCGTGTGCCAGTGAGGCCTACATACCCTGTTTTGATCTTCATGTACTTGTGCATCTGGCTGTAGATACAGGAGACCATTTGATACAGTATCAGTGCGTTGAGCTCTTAAGAATTGATCTGTGGAAGCAACACAAGGCCATCTTGTCAGATGTCCTCAACATTAGGTGATTGAGTTGTCTTTAATCATGGCCAAGTTTTAGGATGCATGCCTTTGCATTTTTAATAAGAGGTGAATTTAAAAACAAATTTTCTGTGGAAATAATAATGCTTTCTTTCTTTCTTTCTTTCTTTCTTTCTTTCTTTCTTTCTTTCTTTCTTTCTTTCTTTCTTTCTTTCTTTCTTTCTTTCTTTCTTTCTTTCTTTCTTTCTTTCTAGCTGGTCACAAGGGATAAAAAATGAAGCCTGGATGCTGAGCACTGTTACTAACACATGCAAGCATCAGGGCGGGCGGGCTATGTCAGGGCTGCCTGCCTACTGCTTAGCTCTCCTGCTTTCTTCTTTAGAAGATAACAGTAGTTTCATTTTATTGTCTTGCTACCATCTGAAGAACTGAGGCACAGCATTGAAATTGAGTTCAGTTTTAGTGTATTGGATAGATAAGGACAAAGCCTGGTTTAGATTGTATTGATGAATGCATGTGTGATAGGTCTTAAGTGGCTTGCAAAATGTTGATTTGCAGCAAAAGACAAGGTGATAATTGGTATTAAATACATATTTACAACTTGTGGCCCCATAATGTATATTAAAACATACACATCGCAACAATGACTTTGTAGTATATTTTCCTTTCAAGCTGTTGATTGGTATGGGTAAAGTGGACTCCTGGCTTCATGCCTGCTCTTTGTGTTTAGTGAGTTGGGGTTTTGTGGGCCAAGGGAACTGTTTTTTAGTAGTAATTCTAAAGTAGCTTATGTGTTTTGTAAGGAACTGTCCTCACAAGGCCTGAGGTGGTTCCTACCACCAAGTGGAAGGGAAAGGGTTGGTTTTTACTGATCTTTAGGGAGATAGACATCTAAAGTGTGACGATGTTATAACATCTGCAGTGGGCGCCTCAGGGTCTCCTTCTTCCTTGAAGGTGCAGAGGACTTGCTGCTGCCGGTAAGTAACCCTTTCAGGCTTCTGACTGTCACTTGCTGCTTCAGAAACACCTTACAGAGCTACCTTCTGTTGATGGACTTGTGGCATCCACATGAGACACTTTGTTACAAGTTAAAGAGAGGGGGCTGACAGCTCTAAAGTGAGGGTCCCTTCCCCTGGCCTTGCAAGTCCAAAGACCTGCCCTTGATCTCCAGTATCCATGTAACCATGGAAGTGGAGTGCCAGCTCCATGGTGGTTCTTTGGCCTCCTCAAGTTTTCTGGCCATTCATACATGTGCTATTCCATACATGTGCTACATGTGCCCGCATATCCATCCACCCACCCTGCAAACACTGAAGAGTGTGTGTGTAGGGGGTGCGTGTGTGCATGTGTGTGTGTGTGTGTGTGTGTGTGTGTGTGTGTGTGTGTGTGTGTGTGTAGGGAGTCTCAAAAGGGACCAGCTGAGCTGCCTTGGGTCTTGCACCTACCATTCTTTAACTATAATGTCGTCTCCTCCGAGAAGCTCATGGCACGGAAAGAAAATCTAGTGATTTCAGTCATAAAATATAGATAATTAAGGTGTAACTCGCTGCCTGTTTTTGCCTTTTCCCTTGAATTGTCCATAAAACACGTTAAGTTTTTGATATTAGTGGTGTAAGTGATAGTGTCCTCAGAGGAAAGCATCATGTTAATTCCAGCGTGGTAGAGAGTAAGATTAGTTTCTAGAGCTGAGTTCACTGACTCACTAGAAACACCTTTAGTTTAAGTAACATCGAGTTTGCTCGTGCTAAAGCTGGAGTCCTGGAGGGCCCTCACTGCCCCAGTTGCACGTGTTGATCTCAGACATGTGACTGGAGCCTTCCAGGTCTAAGTTGCTGCTTTACTAGGAAACTTCTGCACCTAGTGTGCCAATAGGCTCTGGCTAGGGGTTTCTGCTCACCTGTTGATGAAATGTTCTTTTCATAAGTATCAGGAGGGCTTTTAATAGCTCCTTCTCTGGGTCCTCAAGAGGCTGAGCCAAAGGGACACAACTGTACTCCAGAATAAGCAGTGGGCGGTGCAGACAAAGCCACTCTGTGATGCGCACAAGTGCATCAGGTCTCTGCACACTCAGTGGACTGGGCTGCTTTCTGGTGCACAAGCGTTGTGGTGAAGCTCAGCCAGAATTAGGAAAGGGCAAGGTGCATGCCTGCGCACATCTGTGCACACTTCTGCCAGATGCTGCAGTGGGGTTAATCTCCTTGTCATCCCAGCAACAAACACGGAGCGAGTTCTCCTTGGCTTGCTTGTGTCTCTTTCCATTCTTTTCGTGTAGTGCATTTTAACTTGAGTCTGCTGGTCTGCGGGTTCCGTGTCACACCACGTCTGCTGTTTCTCATGCCTCCCACTCCCTTCACTTTTAGTCATCTGTGAACCATACGCATTTGCTTGGTGACTTTACTGGGCTCTTGACAACTACGACAAATTGGCTAGTGTGTTTGTGCCTGGAGATCTTTAGCTTGTTTAACACCAAGCCTCCTGGACATTTTAGGCTTTTTGTTTTAAAAATAACATGTATGATGGCTGCAGTGAGGGGCAAGGCACTCCACAGAGTCTTGGGCTCTGTTGGTGATGCCCATGGTCTGGCTGCTGTTTCTTGGCCATGGGCTCCTGCAGTGATCTCAGCTTGACTGGAGCGAGGACCTGGCCTCTGGCTTGGCCTCTGGAGTGTTTGTTGTGTTTTCTGTTGAAGCAGCTTTGTTGGTCTCCAGTCAGGGTTTAGACTATCAGCAAATTATCGTCCAAATGTGTCCAGCTGATTTCTCTTCCTGTTTCTAAGTTGGAAGTGAGAAGCAGCTAATTAAGTTTTAACCTTGCATATCTGAACACTTTAAAAATATAATGTGTAGTATATTACTATGTCCTTTGAAATAAGCCCATTCATTTTTCAAGACTTTTTCTGTGTTGAATTAAAAGTAAACTCTGTCCCACATGTATTTTGTAAGTTGCTCCTGTGTGTCATATGGTATCTTGGTTTCATTTATAAATGCAAATAAAGATACCTGTGAGACATAGCATAGACTGTCACAGATTTAGATAGTGGCACAACCACTGGGGAAGGGAGCCCACTCCTACACACCCAAAGTCTAAGGATTCTGATAGATGCTTCTTGCTGTTTGGAATTGTGTATTGCTGTATAACCCAAGTGTCATCTGTATGCACTGTTAACTAGACAGGCTTAGTTTTATTTTGTTCACTAGTGATCTTTAGACCACGGACCCTTTCTGCCCAAGCTGCACGTGCCGTCAGAAGAGTTGCGAAGGGGCCGGTGGGTGGATGAATGTGACCCACCACTCTCCCCATACACAGGTGTTCCTTTCCTTGGCTGAATGCTGTCTGATTTTCATTCCTAGTAATTCACCTGTATGGAGATTAAGAAAGCTTATTTCTATTAAATACTCTTCAAAACAAAATGAATGTGCTAGGCTCTTAGGTAGGAAATACTGGCTAGCTCCCTTTATAATGAGCATTTAAAAACTGTCCTATAAAATCTGGAAACTGTTTTCTGTTCTATTTGGAACACAGAGCAGAGTGCTGAAATATTCCTCCTTAATTTTGGTCTGAAGGAACAAAAGTGTCTGTGTTTATCCCTGCCTAATGCATCACAAGTCTGCTGACACACTAACCTTGGAGTCTTGGCCGCCGTTAATCAGGCCTGTGAACCGGCAGGAAAGACGTACCTCACGTGCTCCGTCAGTGCTCTTGCATATGGAAGCTCTCACAGGGGAGCTGCCCGTGCCAGCTGAGGGTTACCTGCCCACTGCAGTTATTGTATGTAATTATCGAGCCAATCTGTTCAGCCCAGCAGGGTTTAGATGGTAATCATGAAGCAACACTTTGGAAAGAAAGATGTAAGGCGTTCTCCCTTCCTCATCAGCAGTGTGAGGTTAGAGCCGTTCTCGTGGCTGTGTCTGTGAAGCTGCACCTTCTTAGACACACATCTCCTTCCTAAGCGAATGCCACTGACGGTTCCTAGTGTTTAACCGGGGTGTTTCTGTGTGGGAGCCTTTCTACCAGGTGTGTGCAGGTTTCTCTGAATCCAGCCTTCCTGCTGCTGCCTTCCCATGCTTCAGACAGTGCTCCTCAGCACTGGCTATGAAACATGCTAGCTTGCACAGGGTCTGCTTATCAAGGGTGGAACCCATGGCTGCCATTAGGGAAGAGTGCTGTGCTGTCAGTAAATATTCTCTTCTGCATTTGTACACAGAATGGCCTGAAGCAAGGAACACTTTCAGATGAAGCTGAATGTAATATTAATTGCTAGACAGAATAAGTGCGGATGTGTTGATCGTGTGAGGATCCATTGCATCGTGCTGTGGAGTCCGGATGTGTCAGGCGTCTTCCTCAGCGATCCATAGTTCCATCAGGAGAAGTAGGCTTTGCGTTAGAATTCAGAGTGCTACACATTTAGATTCATACTTACATGAGATAAGGCTACATGAAAAATATAAAGTTTTATATTCATTGCCAACATCCCTCTGTAAATTCACCTATAGAGAGCTCAGCACAGAATTGGATTAGTTTAGACTCATGTATTTGTGAGGAGTGGCAGGTGATGGAGTCAAAGCAGATCCTGCAGATGCTTCAGCTGAGAGCATGGAAGATGGAGGGCAGTGTGGAGAGCGGGAACAGCCCGGAGAGAGCAGGACCTGGTACTAGTGAGGTCGTTCACAGATGGAGGTTATGGAACATTCGAAAGAAACACTGGCTCAGATTCCACGTCTGACGTGAGGTGTATGCCTTCCTGTCTCTCAGGCTTCCCTCCACCCATGCTAAGAAGCAGGAGAGTGAGTGTCACTGGCCTATGGAGGTGACAGCAAGCTGGTAAACATTTCACGTCCTGTTGGTCAGTGTGGCTCAGGTGGCAGGAGAAAGTCCCCACCCAGGCCGACTAGCTGGGGGCTCCTTCTGCTCTCCTTCCCTCGGCTTCTTCTGGATGGTTTGAGACTCCCACTTAGATAGTTTCATATATATGTTATTTGTATAATTATGTATATTTGCTTATGCAGGCACCAGACTACATTTCTCTTTCTCTCTTGTTTTTTGAACTTTGTTTTCTATATAAGAAGCGGAAGAAAGAAGCAGAAGAAAGCAGTGTGTGCACTGTGGAGGACATGGAGTGCTCAGATACACAGGTGCAAGAGGCCGCACAGACCCGTAAGTGACAACCCTGCTTATCCCTTCCATATATAGCCCCAGGCTGCATTTCCTCCCACTGGCTGATGGACTGGCCATGTGAGTCATAATATTTCAGTTTGGTGATAAAATACCTTTGAGATAGGGTTTGTATTGCGTAGTACGTATAGGGGTGTCTTCCGTACACGCTTTCTATCCCTCACTCTCCAAAGCAGTCAGGACAGGGGTTTGGGAGGTAGAAACCAGAGCTGCCTCTCAGGCTGGAAGGACGCTTCCCACCTCTCCCGGTGGTGGGGCCTGCACACTCAAGCTTTAGTGTATTTTTCTGTAGCTTGTCCCAGCCAGTTAGGAGGGGGAGGAGTCAAGCTTTGAAAGTAAAGATCTGAAATTCCTTCTACTTAGGGGCTGGAGCTGAAGGTCCCGTCTATAAAGTCACAGTTAAAAACGGTGTCAGCAAAGGCATCTGTGTGTGCAGGCTGAGACTGGACGTGCTCTGCTGTGTCGGGGGTTCCCATACACTGCTCTCTTGGACACAGCGGGTTTTTTTTTTTTTTTTTTTTGGTTTTTCGAGACAGGGTCTCTGTATAGCCCTGGCTGTCCTGGAACTCATTTTGTAGACCAGGCTGGCCTCGAACTCAGAAATCCGCCTGCCTCTGCCTCCCAAGTGCTGGGATTAAAGGCGTGCGCCACCACGCCCGGCTGGACACAGCGGTTTTTAAAAGACTTTTTTTTCCTCTTTCTCAGTTTTATTATTTTGCTTGTCCTTGGGCACTTCTTAATTTCTGATGAAGAACCTCATTTTGGGCAAGAAGGTCACAGTAGCACAAACGCTCTACTGACAGAGGCCAGCACAGTAGTTTGCCTTTCTGTTGACACTGGTCCTGGTACATGTTAGAAAGCAAATTTTGGAAGACAGCCACCTTTATCTGGATTTTATTAGCGTTTTCCCCTTATATATTGTGGATCTAACTTGGTTAGGTTCATCTGCAGAGGCCAACGCCCCACAGTCGCTCGTTTCCTTCAAACGCTGCCATCCCGTCTGCTACTGTCTGCTTTTTACTGCCTCCCTCCCTGTCTTGTTCATTTTGTTATTAGGAAGTGTGGAGTCCCAGGGAGCAACACATGGAAGCAGGTCTCAGCCAGAGGCGGGCTGCAGCAGCTCTGACAGTGAGTGAGGATGAAGACAGCTCTGTTAAAGCATCCCTTGTCTTAGGAGCTTATGCGAGTCCAGAGTTGTGGTAGGCTAAGCCAGGAGTTGGTCCAGGAAGGCCCCAGATGTGCTGTAGACCGACAGGCTTTATTAGCTGCCTGTGGGGGTGTCGGCAGCCTATATGTTCCTTGGTGAACACAAATGTCTTTGTTTTGAGAGTGTGTGACTTAAAACCATTTCTAACCATGAAACCTGATCTTAGCCCTGCAGTTTGGGGTAGGATTGACGTCACAGTAGCCAGCAGGCTGCTAAGAACGTGTCACGGCGCTATGACTCCTGCCATAAGGACCACTCAGTCTGCTTGCTCTGTAGACCAGGCTTGTCCCAAACTCGTAGAGATCCACCTGCCTCTGCCTTTCAAGTGATGAAGTTAAAGGTGTGCGCCACCATGCTGGGCTACTGTGACTTTTTAAGATAACGAAGAATAATTAGAGTCTACATTCATGCAAACTCAGAATTATTTTATTTTATTTTTTTGAGACAGTCTTACTATGTATCCCTGGCAGGCCTAAAACTTTATGTAGACCAGGCTGGCCTCAAACTCGTAGTGGTCTACTTGCCTCTGCCTCCCAAGAGCTGGGATTAACCGGGCCCACCAGTATGCCTAGCATTTGCCTAGATGATTTTTGTGTTTTCTTGTTATAGGCCATTTTCCCTCTAAAGTACTAGAGTAGTTATTTTACTGTCAGAATATTCATGGGAGAAGGATTGCCAGAGGTGGTTGGAAAATGTTATTGCTTCTAGAAAACCAAACCAAACCAAAGCAAACACCTCAGCAGGCCAAGGGTCATACAAACGTGCATTTACACTCAGAGTTCAGGTGCCGGATGGAGAGTGCACAGCGCCTGATTCTCAATATTTTGAGAAATGGGATAAATTCCATGAATTTTTTTGGTTTAGGGCTTTAGGATTTTGTGTCTTAAATGTGTTTCAAGAACGGGTGCCTTAACGGCAGCTTTACAAATGTCAGTTTCTTCATTAACAATTTTATTTTCAAACACAATTTATGGTTTACAGTGTGGTAAGAGACTGTTCTCACTGAGTGATCTTTTAGAATGCTGCGCCTTGCAAAATGGGAGCAACGTTCCTTTAATATCTATTTAGACCATTTTAAAGCTGTGTGTGATTTTCTTGATACACCTAAACTCATTTTGAATAGTTGGGGGTCTATTGTGTGGGAGCACACTCTGAAAGCTTTCTGTATGTTACTGTGCAGACTGTGGGGTTGCGGGGGGTGTGATGGGCGGTGCCTGGAAGAACAGGCCTTTAAGCCTTTTATTTTTATGCAAGGCGTAATTTTTACCAATTGAGGAAATTTGGTTATTTGCTGCAAGTAATTTTTCCCCCTCACAAAATGATAAGCTTTAAAAACCATGTATATTCTGGCATTTTAAAGCTGTGCCAATATTCCAGAATTGTACTGGAAAGTAATTGATGTGGCCATGATACTTATGGCTTTGTACATGTCCTCTGTTGGACAGTAGAGACGGCTTTTCTGGAGGTTAGCTGGACTCATGGAGGGCTGGGCCTGTCCTGAGGGTTTCCTTTGGTAGAATACCAACTGGTCAGGGACCAGATGTTTCTAAGAAAACCCTGCTGAGGTACTTCCCACTTTCACCTTTTGTTTATGAAAAGATGGACAAGCTTCCCCAAATTCATGTATGCTATTTTTCGATTTTACATGTTAGCTTTACAGCTAGCTCTGTTACTAACTGCATTGTGTTATGAACATGGTTGTATTATAGAGACATGACTATAACGGACTCCATCAGCCTTGTGGTGACGGTCAGTTCTGATTTTCTTTAGGTTCCAGGAGGCAGCAGCATTTGGGATTGCAGCAAGACATGCTAAGGCTAGACCGTAGGGGTAAGCAGCAGTGTTTAGCCTAAGAGTGAGGTGTCAGGTTAGGACATGTAAGGGCAGCAGTGCTTGAATTGGAGTGCCTGTCACCTGTCTGAGGTGGTGTTGATCCTCAGCCGGCTGTTGGGGTTGTCTCAGGATGGCAGCATTTCTGATTTTCTTTGTAGATGTAACTTTAACATTTTCTATGTGAAGCCCTCACAGTACCCCGTGGAGTGCTGTTCATTCCCCAGCTCAGAAGCCTTTTTGTCATCATGGCTCTGTGGCTCTCAGCGGACTTTATCTGCGTGGGTTGCTTGTGCATGACAGTGGTTTTGTTGTGGGGCTCATTCTGACCTAGAATGTATTTTGATCCTTCTGACCCCTCACCCTCTCTGTTCCCCCCATACCCCCTTGGGCTCCCTCCCTCCATTCCCCCTTTTCTGCTTTCTTCTCTTCATCTGTTTCCTTACCCAGTCAGCCCGCTCCTGCCCAGGGAGTTCATTAGGTTCTCATGGAGTCCTGGGCCAGGGCTCCTTCCCACTACCCCAGCAACCGCTCCCTGCCTGCCTGCCTGCCTGAGATGCTCAGAGGGGCGGGCGGGGTTTCGTGAGTCCTCTAGCTCTCACTGCTACTGTTGAAAGTTGTTACTCAGCTGCAGTGTACAGGCTGTGTGAGTACTGGGGAGATGCTCACACAAGTCTAAGGTTTGCTGTGACTGAACTGAACAATAGTTGAACAGAAACCAGCTGCAAAAATTTTAATTTTAAAACTGATTTTCCAGCTAAGTAACTAAAAACGCCCATAATCAGAATACCTTTAGAAACTATAATTACTTGTGTGGGATTAGAAATTTTGTCTCAGATTCAAAGAAAATTCTGTTCTTTTCCGAAAAGAAGTTGATTAACTATTGACTACCAGGATGCCCTCATTCAGATGTTTCTGGCCCAGAGAGCTTGAGGCTGAGAAGAATAGGAGGCCAGTCTGGGCGGTGTGGTCAGGTGCGGGGAAGAACCCCTTGTGAGGTGGCTAGGAGCGGTCCCTGGGACCTTAAGTCAGGAGGAGTGTGCGCACCAGCAGGGAGGACTTGGAGAAGCTCTCCATGTCATGCATAACCCCAGGCTCTCCCAGGAGGGTAAACTCAGAAGGTGCAGTGCAAGTCAGTTTCAAGTTTTATAATACAGAATTTAGGGAGGGATACTGGGTGTGCTTTTACTGGTGGGCTAAGACTAGAAAGTAACCTGACAGTGGCTAGGCTGTGCAGCTACAGTTTGGCCCATCTCTATAGCTGTCAGTCAGTCAGTCAGTCAGTCAGTCAGTCAGTCAGTCAGTCAGACATGAAGAGGTTTGTATTTCTGACCCTGTGATTTTGTAAGTTAATGATCACTTATGTGACTTTTTCTGATTCCTTTTCAAGGTTCACGAACCAGAAAGAAAGCCCAGAAGTGAACAAGATGCCAGGAACCATCTTCTTTGCCTATTCATTTGATTTTTTTCTCCTTTTCTGTTTTCTGTTTTATTTTCATGTGAGTCTTCTGGGGTGTTAGTAATAATTGAGTGGCTATTTTTTAAAAAAAAATACTTTATTAAAATGAATATTTTGTGTACTTTATTGAAGGATAATTTATAAAATCCTGAATCTTTAGTCGTTACAACCCATGTGGTCTGGGACTCGGGCTGCTGTGCGCTTCCCAGACTGGACAGAGCGCTCAGCAGGCTCCTTGCTTTTAAGGTATGAAGAACTTAAAGGTCTCTTTTGCTTGATGTAGTATGCAAGTTGTTGTGACAATAAAGTCTGGTCTACATGGATTCCGTTCTTTCATATAAGCATTTATTGAATGTGTGCTGTTTGCACTAAGAAAGCGCAGTAAGTACGGCGTGTCTGAGAGCAGCCCCACATTCTAAAGTCAGATTATCAAGAGTAAGTGCAGAAGATAGGTGGCTTGAGGATCCTAGTCAGTCACCTGGTGGGAGTAGAAGCAAGGATGAGAAGTGGCGGGGTGCCCTTCAGGGGAGTCCTGTCAGTAGGGGACAGAGCCTCCCCCACTTAGATTTTTTGTTTTTGTAAGTCCCCCACTTAGATTTTTTGTTTTTGTAAGTTTAATTTTTTTAGAGAAATGATAATTTGTAAAACTCAAGTTCTCTAGAAATGTTTGTTTTGGTTTTTTGTTTTGTTTTGGCTTTTTGGAATTTGTTTTTCTGGTTTTCTCAGTCTGACTTGTATAGACCAAGTGTTCTCAAACTCCTGGCCTGCCTGTGTCTGCCTCCCCAAGGTAGTAGCTGCAGGCATTGTAGCTATGCTCTGCCCACGAGCAGAAGTGATTACAGTCTGTATGACATCCTAGCTGCAGAGGTTACATGTGTGCACCCCACACTAGCTGCAGATATGATAGCTGTGCACCCCATATTAGCTACAGGGGTTACAGCTCTGCACCTTGCACTACCTGCAGATAATGCAGCCTTGCACCTCACACTAGAAGCAGGGATTATCGTGTGCACCCCATACACTAGTTGCAAGATTTTTGTGGTTGGAAAACAAGATACACAGAGTATTTTCCAACTTGTTTGGAAAGAAAGCTCAGAAAATTTATGAACAATTTCAAGAGACCTTCCTCAAAAATAACACTTAGAGTGATCAGGGTTGGGCAAATGGTGTAATGGGCAAGCAAGTTGCCTGCTGGCACCATGTGTCTTGTGTTCTTGGGCAGCCGTGGTGTGTTCAGAATATACCTCACACAGCCTAGGACAGGCCTAAAGTCATCACCTCAGTGCTTAGAGACTGGATTGCTTTGAAGACAGTTCTGTGTAAACCACTGTGTGGATGGACAGAAGCAGGAACTGTGACAGGCTTTGTGGACTGTTGATGTCACAGGACATGGAATAAGGTGCAGTCAGAAGTGTATGGAGCTGCGCTGCACAGCATCCCAGGCTTCCCGTGGCCCTCAAGGGAAGGGGGCCTAGAGATTTCTGTTTTCTTTATAATATAGGGTTGTAGTACAGAGGAGTCTTTCGGTTAGTCCCAAGTGTATTTGTGACACCTAAAATCAACTCCCAAGTTCTGTTTTAAACACATTCCTGCTTAAAATAGGATAAAATGTGTGTGATACGGTTTTGTCTGTATACTGTAGCCTTTTTTATTTTTTTATTTTTTAAAACACAAAACAGCACAACCTGTTGGTTAAATATTAAGAAAACAAATATTTCCTCACATATTGTTTTAAACAAGTGCTGACATTTTCTCAAATGTTACTATATTGGCAGGGCTACATAAATTAGTTAAAAGCTACTAGCCAGAAGTAGCCTGGTTGGTCGTCAGCTGGGCTTCTTGTTCTGCTGTGTTTTCAGTCCCTACGGAGGGAGCGTGGTCCTCCCCGGGGCCAGCTAGGGCAGCGCCCACAGTTGTTGCTGTTTTCTGCCCATTCCAGTTCCCGAGCGAGTGCGCTTGCATTCTCTGCTCTCCATGCTCTCCGACGGTGGCGGCGGCGGCGCTTTCTTAAGACAACACCATTAAACCAGAGCCATAAACACGCTCATTTTCGTGAACTGCTGAATTAGCTGTGCCCATATAGACTGAAGTTGCGTAGCATGGCCTCAGTGTGCCCTTTGTCTCCGTGTGCCCGGGTACATAAGCTGTAGAGTATTGTATTTTTGTTTTTAATATGTATTACGTCTGGAGTTTTTAACAATAAGGTGTCCTTGTTGAAGATTTAAAAGATATAGAAAAATGTTGTAACTACCACTCGGCGTTCACTGTTCATAGTCACACTTTGTATTTTTATACTTTATTTTAAAGCTTCATATACTACTCCATGATTTCTTCTTTAAAGCCCACAATGCTTTTCATGTCCTAGTTCTTCATGGACATAACAGTGTATCTGTATGAAGTACAGTGTAGAAATAGCATCTTCTAGATTTGCTATCCTTTTATAACTTTGCCTAATGTTGGGCTCTAAATGCTTACCTGTGTTTCACCTTATAAACAACATTCTTTAACAAAATTGAGCAGAAATTTTTGTCAACATTTATGAGAGACATTCCTTAGATTTTACAAAAGTGGACACCAGGCCAAAGACTGAATGTTGCTGACTGCTGCGCGCACTTCTGTCCCGTTAACAGTCCATCAGCACTTGGCCGGCTTTGCCTGATGGCATCTAATGCCGTGGACAGTTTGCATCATGCCTGCCTTTTACCTGAGCCACTTGTCCCCGCCAGTGAAGTCCAATCCCAGATAAGATTATTGGAAGAAGGGTTTTGGAAATTAATGGGGTCACCAGGCCAGGTCCTGCTGTGTGAGTACAGTGCCTTTGTACGAGGAAGTAGAAGGCGTGACCCTTCCTGTGTGTGACTCCAGTGGGAATAGCATCTTCTGCACTTGGCCTGGGACCCAATGACTGTTGTTTAAGCCTCTGGGTTTGGTCTAGCCTCAGCCAGGACAAGATTGTTTTTTTTGAGTTTGTTGTTGCTGCTAGCTAAACAATTCTGTATTTGTAAACTAGCTGTCCTGTCTTCTATTCCGTGTGCTTGTGTATGTTGCTTGTAGATTAATGACCAGAGACATTTGCCCTGGTTTTTTTTATTTGTCTCTAATTACATTAAAAATTTTTTAAAGGATTTATTTTTATGGCTTTAGTCTATTGCTTTCTATTATAATTTCTGCCAGTATTTTAAAATATTTTCTAACCAGAAATCAGAAATATTTAATGTGGCTTTTTGTTGTAAAGTTCCTGGATTTGCAATTGAAATGAAATTTGCTGTGGTGTGTGTGTGTGTGTGTGTGTGTCTGTCTGTCTGTCTGTCTGTCTGTCTGTCTGTCATTAGGCAAGGCTGACTGGTACTCCAGGACACCCAATCAGTAGCTTCTCGCTCTGCTTTATGTCGAGTTCTCATGTCAGGTCTATTACAGGACAGTGCTTGCTCTCACTGATAGATCCTTATGTCAGCATCCCAGCCTTGTAAGTCCAACTTATATTAACAGGAATAAAAGTGGGAGAAAATAACTTATTCTGTCACCACAACAAAAGTCAAACTCTTGGCCAGTGAGATGGCTCAGTGGGGAAAGGTGCTTCCTGAGCAAGCCCAGTGACCTGACTTTCATCCCCAGAACCCACAGAGAGAAGTTTCTCCACAAAGTTGTCTTCTGACCTTTATACACACATACCTGGCACAACCCTTCCCCAAATAATAAAGTTTTACACAGCTAGCTCTTACCTTAGAGTACACTCTGCCTAGTCTACTCCCTGCATGTGTACTACTTAATTGCAGTGGTTGTGTGGATAATGGTTTTTAAAGGTTGACAGGTCATTCTGTAACACGTGTATGAATACACACACACCGTGCGCGAGCACACACACACACACACACACACACACACACACACACACACACACACGCCATACACACAGCGTGCGAGGGAAGAATTTTTGATGGTTATTACCAGTGATAGCAAAGCTGAGTTTGCTCAGTATAGATAGTCAGTTGGTTCCCAAACCACACCGTAAGTTTAGGAATGCTCAATGCTGTAAACTGCCACAGTCACAGAAGAGCTGTGCTTGTGTTCATGGAAGTACAGCTTTAATACAGTGGGGAAGGCTAGCACTTCACCTGTGGAAACCCCACAACTGGTCATGGGTGAACCTTCTGTACAACTACCGATAGGCTATACCAGATGTTTACAGGAAAACCTTTTGACAGCATTAACTTTGTAGTGTCTTGTGCTTCAACTCCAGGAGATCCAGTGCCCTTTTCTGATCTTCTTGGGTACCCGACACTCAAGATATACTGTAAGACATACATGCCAGTAAGACATTCATACACATAAAAATAAGAACTTACAAAATGAGAGAATTTCTCAGTTTTCTGACCTTGATGAGAATTAGCTTAGACTCTAGGGTGGCCCATCACACAGTTCTCAAGTCTGAGAGGTCCTGCAAGTGTCCCTATGGCTTCCCTATCAGGGGCAAGTGTACTTGTAGTCCCTAAAGTCAGAGCACCTGGACACTGCTGATCTGAGGGCTGGAAAGGCCTCTGGTGGGCTGTTGGCAGGGAGAATTCACTTGGGAGATGACAGTGCTTCTCTTAGACTGCCCGGGAAGCCTAGGAGGGGTGATGCTTCCGCTGTGGTGCTCAGCAGCCCCAGAGAGCTGTGTCTGCTGCCTCTATTGCACACTGAGGTGTCAGCAGAGCTACGGAGAGAGAGGCACTGAGTTAATGCAAAGAGATGTATCTTTAGTGTCCCCAAGGCTGGGGATACTACTCATGGTAGCAGGAAAGAGCTGAACTTTAAAGTTGCCCTTTGACTTAGACACATGTACATGCACACCCACTTAACACACACATACACATCTCCCATGCATGTGTGAGCATTTACACACATGCTCACTTGTGTATACTCATACACACATGCATACCAACAATAAGCTTTAAAAAGAAAACGATGTTTTCTGAGCATTGTATAGCTTCCTTCCCTACCAAGAATGCAACATAAAGCATCCTGATGTTCTGTGTTCATTCGGTGACTTACAGAATATGGATTCCGTTCAACTGGAGAGGGGCACGCCCTACTGTGGTTGGTATTGTGGTCCTACTGTGTATGATCTGGCTCCATGTGCCTGCTGACACACATACATGCACATGCGCATATACACTTTGAACACAGAAATTCCTAGCAGATAGTTAAAAGCTTGTGAAATACAAGCTGCATACATCATTTGAAGAGCCATTTAGACATTTAAGATGTGCATAGTTTTGGTTTCTGTTCCCGCTTCTCTAAAGTTCCCAAACCAGGATCTTGCAATCCAGGCACTGCAGTCCCCAATTACCATGCAGAGTGTTTTTGGTTTTCTTTTTAAATTAGATGGCTGAAATTACATCAAAATGGTATCCAGGACCCTGTCCCTGTAGAGGTCAGAGAAGCTACAGTCTGCAGAAACACCATTTGAGGTCAAGAATCCTAACACCTGCTGTTCCCAGTGGACTGTGTGATGCACTCAGAGTGTTGGAGGGGTCAGGCTAAGTGAGCAGCCGCCTGTGATACCCAGTTGTCTATTAGTGTAGCGAAATTGAAGGGAAATAGGAAACTTTAAGATGGGTGTCTTTTATTTTTATTTTTTTATTTTTTATTTTTGCTGTTATTGTTGATAGCCCTATTTCAATGTAAAGTTCTGAGCACATAAGAAGCAAGCTGTCTTTGGGCTGCATTTACTGCTCTTGATTCCAGTTGTGTGTAAATATTAGAAAACAGCAGGGTCCTGCATCCCAAGAATCACTTGAGCTGTGCCACAAGACAAGTGTCCTTCCTGCCACTGCAGTCATGCTACCCGGCTCTCCTGCTGTTTCTAATCTGTGTGCACAGCCGTGAAAAAACTGGACTGACATTTACAGGCACAGCAGGGAGACACTTGACTAGGGAATGTTAAAGACTCCAGTACCTCCATTCAAAGTGGCCACCACACACGATAAATCTTCACAGGAGAGCTGGGCGGCGCTCAGTTGATGCTGTAACGAGGGGATCTGTAATGAAGCAGAGGAACATAGCGTCCCCTCCGATCAGCTGTTGAGCAGTCGAGTGTTTATTGTGGCTTTCCTTTAGACCTAACTACAAGAGGGACACGGCTTCTGTGGAGGTGAAGGGATCCTTCCTTTTGCATCATGCTTTTTGGAGGGTGTTTCATCCTCTCCTTGTCACCTCAGCCAACTTGAGCTTTGCGGGGATTGTGCCCGAGTCAAGGGACCTCTTTTGAAATGGGCTGTATGGAAAGAGGTCAGCTGCTCTCAGACTAGAGCTCCACGGCCGCCTTCCCTGTCTGGTTGCAGCAGGCTACCAGATTTGTATGCCAGAGCACCAGGAATGCAATTAGGTTTGCTGTGCAGTGTCGGGCTGGCTTCTCGGTTAAGAGTGTCTTTCCCTATGGGAATAAGACGAGACACACTGTCATTTGCTCTTCCAAATTCTGCTTAGCATCATCGCTGGGGCTTTTTTCTTTTTCTCTCTTTTTTTTTTTTTTTTGTAATTAGCTATCTTAGTTGGCTCTTAAATTTTAATAGCCAATTGAAGCTGTGTTTTAGCCAAGTCCCGTATCTAAATTGCATTCAGCCCATTAACAAAGTTGGTTAAAAGGCTATTAAAACCGAAGCCAATGTATGGTGGCTTGTGTTTGTATCTTCACAGTATCCGTCACAGCCTAAAGGAATGTGGTGCTTTTCAGCAAAGTTCTGCCCAGGCTGGTCTCAGCCTCCCTGGGGGAGAAGATGGCCAACACGAAGGTTAGCATGTGGGAATACTTGACGCTGGCCCTGCCTTGCTGTTTTGTGTCTTGTAGGAGGCTCCTCTTCAGGTTCGGATTTAGTTTGGTTGGTGGTGAAGGAGGGAGAAAGAAAGACACACTGAATCCTTCAGATTAAAATTGACAGTTTTTGAAAAGTGAGTAATTGAAATGATGGGGGGGTTCCCCCCCTCATTTCGGCTGATCAGAATTATTAGCAAAACCATCTGAGGCACCTTCTGGTAGGATTGTAGTCTTGCTGGGTTCGCTTTGTGAAACATTCTGGCAGGCACTGAAAAAAAAATGTGTAGTGGAGCCAGCACATAGGCGCAGAGCACTCACTGCCTAATTGACAGGCCCATTGTTGCCCTGGCTGGATTCAGAAGGCAGCCGGGCAGCCCGACCCCAGTGCTAGCTTTACCAGATCGGAGCTTCTTTCTGTGCGGAGTCCTTCCTTCAAATTGTAACCTTGTTTCTCTTCTCAAAGACTCTCGGTTTCACAGACTTTTATACTCTGTGCTACTGTCAAAAGAAAATAAATGTATGGGGTGGGAGGTGGGGTCCTGGTTCACATTTCTCAATCACTGTGACCCTGGGAATACAGATTCCTGGAGAAGCTGGACGCAGAACCATCCTGCTCCTTGACTAGGCTGAATGTCCACAGCTATCATTTCCCCCCATCAAGTGACACCAGACACCATGTTGCCACCGTCATGTTTTCTGCCTCAAAAACAGAAACTAAAAACCCAACTGTAAGCGACAGTGTTCCTTCGTGGATTGTGTCCCGCCACCCTCGAAAGAGGCAAGTTTGCTCAGAGCACTTGGAGCTCTGCATTTGCTCCTGATGTTAGCCCAGTTGTCCAGGTGCCCAGCCCTGCTTCTGTAGTGTTGAGCCTCTGGGCAGACAGCAGTGCAGGGGGTTGTAGAGAAGGACCTGAGAGCATTTTCACACTCACGAGCACATGCATGCGTGCATGTGCACACACACACACACACACACACACATACACACACACACACACACACACACACACACAAACACACCATGTGATGCTGAAGTCCTTGTATTTCCACCTGACTCGCTTTCACAGCCTTTGCCTGAGGGCTGAGTGGAGTGGGTAGGAGATGTCTCCCTGTCAGGACCGCCTATGCTGCAGGCTTCTCTGCTGACCTTTCCCCTGTACCAGATGCTGATAGAAAAGGCAAAGGAGCTGTTTTATTCCCACAGATCAACTCAGTGAACCCGGCACAATGAGAATGTGTGTGAAACACGAACCGGCCTTGACTAAAGTAAGCCTGGCTTTGAAAGTCAGGCCACCGGAGGTTGCGTGTATAACAGCACCGCACCAGTGTGCTTTACACACAGAAGGTCCTGGGTTCAAGTCCCCGAGGAGCCATGGCCACAGAACAAACTCATTTCAAAAGTATACTGGATAAAAACATTATGAGATTTTTTTTTTTCCACCCGGACCTGGTGATGCACACATTTAGCCCCAGTACTTAGGAGGGGGTAGGCAGTCGGATCTTTGTGATTCCAGGCTAGCCCAGTTTACACAGTGAGTTCCAGGACAGCCAGAGATAACCTAGTGAGACCCTGTCTGGAAAACAAAAAACAATGAGGCCACACTTTCCTGAAAGTCAGGTGAGATGGCTCCTATGCAAGACAAGATGGGGTTCCCGGAGCCCTCCCCCAGCCATTCAGCCCTCTCATGGGCTCTGTATGGCACAGCCCTCATCTAGCATTGGGAACTTCTCTCCTGTGGGTGACATGCGTATGTGGCGAATGACAGAAAGATTGGGGGTTAAGGTGAGCAGCGGGATCTCCCAAGTCTGTAAGAATCTGAAGAGGGAAAACTGCTGCTTCTTGCCCTAAGAAAGGAGAGAAGAGACTCCCTGAGCAAAATAAAACAGAAGGGCTGGTGCCGCGGCAGGAGCCTGACAGAGCAGTCCAGCCCACTCTGGCCGAGCAGCCCAATGGGGATCACTGCCTAGTCGCCTGCTTTCTTTCACCCGTGAGTCCTCTCTCCAGAGGAGCTTTGGGACAGGGGCTTCCTGGAGTCCAGTCGGGCCTGAGCGCAGACCCTCAAGCTCCCAGTAACCTGCTCCAGTTGTCACAGTGTGCCCACTGCTGGTCCCCCCCCCTGCCACCCCCTCCCAGCTGTGCCCCACGCCTCAGGTGTTGGATCACGTCAGGCATGTGGCTCATCACCAGTTGCTGAGGAGTGGGTGTGTAGGAGGTAAACGATTTTGAAGCCTTTCTGATGTAAGGTGCCTTTGTTCCACCTTTGTCTTGACTGATCGTTTGACTCATGTTGGATTATAGATAGGAATTAATTTTTCTTAAGAACTTTGCTGGCTCCATTACTGTTGTTTAGCAAACTCGAGCTCACTCTGATCTCTGTTCCACGCGTGACATTTCCCTCCCCCCTTTCTTCTCCTAATCGTCCTCATTTTCATAGAAACGAGTTGGTGTGGGCCTGTTTCCTGGGTGTGTTCTGGAAGTTTTTATTGAAATATCTTTTGACAGTTTTCCCCTTTCCATTTCCTCTGTTCTCTCAAGAAGTTCCAGAACATTCATTGTCTCTTCTCAGTTGCAGTATTTCCAGGGAGATTTTCTTAATGTTCTCTTCCAAATCTTCAGAATGAAAAAGAAAATTCTATTGTGTCCCTGATTTCCTAAAGTTCTTTGTTTTCTTATTTAATTTTAAGAGTGTGACCCTGGTCTTAGTTTGTGGCTACAGGCTTTTATGTCTCCAAAGATTTTAATTATAGTATATCAGTGCTTTCTGTTTCCATATTTGTTTTAAATGGTGTGTGTGTGTGTGTGTGTGTGTGTGTGTGTGTGTGTATGTGTGTGTGTGTGTGTGTGTGTGTGAGAGAGAGAGAGAGAGAGAGAGAGAGAGAGTGAAAGAGAGTGCTCTAAGATGTCAATTCTTTACCCCCCCCCCCCATGAAGATTCTAGGGAAGGAACTTGAGTCCTCAGGCTTTGATGGCAAGTGCCTTTACCCATTGAACCATCCCACCAGTCCTGAATGTGCTTCTTCAAGGGATGCAATGACTTTTCCAGGGGATGGTGCTCTGTGGCTTTGTGGGAATGAGCCCTCAGCCAGGTGACTGGCATTTGGAGTTTCTGTGAGGGGTCGGTGTTTAGAACTGTCATTTTCTTTAGTCTGCTGGTGGTTTTTAGAAGAATTTCATCCAGCCTGAGGTCTCCAGGAAGCTGAGCTTGACATGAAGGTTTCAGTGCAGTGCAGATGGCTTCTGCATGTGGTCTCCATGAGAAGAGACGGGCTACTGTGAGAATCAGGGAAGAGGCCAGTCATTCCAAAGACCTCAGCTGAGAGCACCTGGCACTCAACATTTCTCAAAAGTGCATCTCACGAGCTGGCCTTGGGGGCCAGCATCCCTCCACTTCTGAGCTGCACCGAGGGAGGCGCGCAGTTCCTGGCAGGTGTGTGAGCCACCCCTAGACAAGGAGAGGAGAGGGCTGGCAGCCAAACCCAGGACGTCAGAAACTCTGGGCTTGGTCCTTTTGTGGAGGTAGGATCGGGGAGATT
This sequence comes from Mus minutoides, assembly GCA_902729485.2. Taxonomy (NCBI): domain Eukaryota; kingdom Metazoa; phylum Chordata; class Mammalia; order Rodentia; family Muridae; genus Mus; species Mus minutoides. The sequence goes on along the minus strand of LR749745.1, from coordinate 34,733 downwards.
TGGAGTGGGACCTCTCCTCCCTTTCTCCTCTGGGACAGTGAGGCCAGGCATTTCCTTACAGAAGACTTCCCGGCTTCCTAGCAGAGGTTCAGCTCTTTGCCTAAAGGTGGGAGGTCATTGCAAGGGCAGCGTTTCCAAGAAACTTTTGCCACTGACACCACAGTATCAAAAACCATTTAGACATCAGTGAACCTATTCTAGGATCTCTCTTTGGTTCCCTGAATGCTGTCTTTCCCTTTGACACTAGTGATTAAAATCACTGTATGTAGGGCTGGAGTGTAGCCACTGAGGACCTGTATTTGGTCCCCAAGGACTTTATAAGGCCAGGCTGGTGGTGTACAGTTGTGATACCAGCACTGAGGAGGTGGACAGGTCGCTCTGTGGACAGGTAGCTGTGTGGACAGGTAGATCTGAGGACAGGTGGCTGTGTGGACAGGTGGCTTTGTGGACAGGTGGATCTGAGGACAGGTGGACAGCCAGTCCAGCATGATGGGTAAGCTCCAGGTCTGGTGAGATGCCTTAAATAAATAAATAAATAAATAAATAAATAAATAAATAAATAAAGAGTGGACGACTCCTGAGGACTAACCCTTGAGGCTGACGTGTGCACATGCACCCATACACGTGTGCGACACACATTTCCTAAGCACTATGCCTCCCTTTCCCTCCCATTCTGCCCTTTCAAAGCTAGTGATAGGTGCTTGGTAACCTCTGTTTTTCGTGCTTTAGAATAAGCGTGATTATGTGGACAAAGCCCTGGAGACTGTGGTAGGAGTGGATAAAAATTACAGACTCACGAGGGAGGAGAGGCTGACTCTTCTCATAATGTGTCTATCCATTTACAATTTCTTTGGTTTCTTTCCTTTGTATTTTCTAAATGTAAGTAGCCAACCTTGTACGTACTTTGTTAAGTATAAACCTAACTATTTCATTTTCTTAATTGCTGTAGATAGTATTTTAAAAACTTCTACTTCCACAGGACACTGTTAGTATAAAGTATAAATAGCTATTATATATGTATAATTGCACGTGAGTGGATTCGACTCATGGCCACAGTCTTAGAATTCTAGGGGTGGAGGCAGGAAGATTATGAGTTCAAGGCCAGCCTGGTGAGATAGCATCTCAGTATGACACAGTAGAGACTGAGGGTGTGCCTGTCTATATGTATGCCTATGTGTATGTGTACCTGTATGCATGTATGTGTCCCTGTGATGATCTTGCATCCTATGATTTTGGTGTCTTATAAACTTGGGTGCTGACATGTTTCTTGTGGGAAGCTCTAACTGGGTATAGACTCTAGGATGCAAATTATTTCCCTTCCGTTTTTTAAGTGACCACCCTTCTATTGTCTGTCTAGCATTCCATGTAGCAGGATCTCATTTAATCTTTATAGCACCCTGAACAAGACTGCTTTGACTTCCCGGACTCGGAAGTCCCATTCACACAGTGAGTGAACTGTTGAGTAGTGTCGGAGCCTCCACAGGAGGCGGAGCTTGGTGAAGCTCAGTACAAGCAGCTACGCTGTAGTGGCATCTCAGATCATGTTCCCAGACTCATAACTGGGGCATCCGCAAGGCACACGGCAGAATGCAAACAGGCTTCAGCTTCCATCGGTTTTCAGGAATGACATGGCTGCTCTCCTGCCTCCCACTGAGCAGCAGCACATGCTCCAGATAGCCATCAGCCCAGACAGGGCCAGGACCACTCTGTGGAGCAAGAATGATGCCCAAACCCTTCGCTCACTTTGATAGCCTCGTGGCGGCCAGCAACCCCTGCTATGAATGTTTCCAGAACTTCTCTTCTGCTCGTGGTGTCAATGAAGAAGATAAGCCATTTGGGGGTTTTGTTGTTGTTATTGATTTTTTTTTTTAACTTTAATCTTTGTGAAGGGGTGGCAAAGGTCAGAAGATAACTTTGACTCGTCTTCCATCTTGTTTGAGATAAGGGATTTTTTTTTCCCTTATGGTCCTGGCCATCATTTGACATGGGACTGAGACACGAGGTAAGCAGAACTCCCACCTTTCCAGAAGAACTCATCAGAAGCCTGCATAGATCTGCAGAGGTTTTCTTAAGCTGAGCACTAACATAGGAGTTCTTTGTGTGTTGGGGTTCAAATCTTATCGCCTAAGAGGCCCTCCCTATCTTATAAATAAAGCCTCTAGTTCCTAGATCTTAGGGTACTTGGAATTTGACTTTCTCCTCATGATATTAAGGGCACCCAGGCCCTCTGTCACTCCATGTGACTGCCTGTCTGGATCAGGTCTCTCACTTTGACAGAAATGGGATGAGTAGCTGATAAAATGGCCAGGGTCACAGTGGATGTTGCTGGCTGGCTTGCAGCTATACCCCACATAACGTCACCTTGTAGTTTTAAGTTAGGCCCCTGATTCTCTCTGACTCTGACTCGGGAAGGTATCTTCAGTCAGAACACTGCTGAGGAGAGCCTTTGGCTCAGCGGTGGCAGATGGGTGCCGGCCAGTGCTTAGTGGGCCATTCCTCAGGATGGATCTGGGGCCCTAGTTTGTAGAGTTTGTCTCTTGCTCTGACACAGTGTTCTACCACAACCTCCACACCAGTCAGCGCAGGTACACAATTGCTCCCACTAGCCGGTGCCAGTCAGCGCAGGCACACAGGTGTCTGGGAGCAGGGTAAGTCTGTACCACAAGGGAGGCCTCAGCCAATCTCAGTCACTGGGGCAGAGCTGAGTCTTCAACTTAGTCCTCCACTGAAGCACAAGTGGAAGTCTTGTGGACCTATCCCAGGGTGAATTAGCTCTCTTCCCACGTGGACAGATCTCAGAGGATCTACAATGGATGCCTGGATACTCAACAGCTGGGGCATCTGCGAGGTTCACAACATCCGGGGCCTGACAATGCATCTCCTCTACACTTAAGCCCCGGGCTGTTCTCACCACAGGCAACAAATGTAGGCACCCAGGTTTGCCTGGTCTGTCAGGGAGGTCTTCAGTGTCTAGACTGGGGCCAGAAGAGATTCCTGGATTTGTCCCTGAGAGTAAAGGGTCTATGCAGTTCCTCTGTATTCTTCCTGGTCTGGATGGAAGGATTTACCTTCTGGAAGCCTACCTGGAGGTAGTCTTTTTCTTGGTCCCCATCCTCTGTGTAGCTCTCAGAAGCTCTGGACCTTCACAGTCACACCCTAGTGCCTGTTCTTCATTGACACCGAACACCTCACTTTCATCTCTCCCTGGCGATCTTATATTCCAGGCACCTATAAGATGCTTGGTGGTCACTGGGTCGCCACTGAGGACAAGAAGCCTAAGGAAAGGACAAACACGTCTCCAGCCAGCGTGCAAGGCTTGGCATCTTGGTCACTTGCTGGTCTTTGTCACGTTCTTGTTTCTGTGCACGCTCCATTCCCTGTAGGACTGTGCCAAGGCCAAGCTTCTCATGTCTGAGACCTGGGAGATAAAGCTCTGTGGGACACATTGAAGATGCTGCTTGTACTAGCAACTGACACAACATGTGTGTGTGTGTGTGTGTGTGTGTGTGTGTGTGTGATGGTCAAAGTACCCTGTGACCTCTGACCCTCCTGTGACCTCTGACCCTCTTCTCTTTGTCCAAGAGCTTCCCCACTACCTCAGGAGCTTAAGTTCCTCCAGCGCTTTAGAGATTTGCTACCTTGGCTGCATTTCCCCCATGACTGCCTGTTTTCTAGAGCAGATGGGGACACTCATGACCTCATTCACAACCATACCCTGAAGGTTCTAGAAAAGAAGGATGATTGAAAGAGCTCTTTTCTCTTGTGCATACACACCCAGCAAGAAGCAGAGGGCTTCTTGTTCCCAGGTGCCCCAACAAACTGCCCTTCCCTAGAGATTCTTGCCCCGTACTGCTCCCCGACCCCCATCTTTGCAGGGCCCCTCCCCATGACCCCAAAGCCTTCCTCATTCCTACCTGATTTCTGTTATTTAAGAGTCTGACATCATTTCCTCTGGGAAGCCTTTGATCCCAAGAGTCTAGCATTGTTTCCTCTGGGAAGCCTTACCTGATCCCGTCAATCCGGCTTCCGGCCTCTCCTGCTTTGCACATACCTCCTTTTGCCAACTATGTATGGGAGGTTTTGGTAAGTCCATGGAAACACTGGGGAACATTATTTTCCAACTTATGTCTCAACGCCTAGATCACAGTAAATCTAGATAAAGGAATTCTGAAGCAATTTTTAAAAGAGTTGTATGGTTTCAAAACGGGTTTGATCTTTGAACTATGGGTAGAGGGACACAGTGCTATTCCATCATATTTCAAAATCTGGCTGCAGGGGCTGGAGAGATGGCTCAGCGGTTAAGAGCACTGACTGCTCTTCCAGAGGTCATGAGTTCAATTCCCTGCAACCACATGGTGGCTCACAATCATCTATAATGAGATCCGATGCCCTCTTCTGGTGTGTCTGAAGGCAGCTACAGCTATTTATATACATAAAATAAATAAATAAATCTTTTTTAAAAATCTGGCTGAATAGCGAGAAGTCAATACAATTTTTATTTATTCAAAGACAACATGATCTATGCCTCCGAATTTAATGGGTAGAATTTATACCTTTTGAGCCGTCATCAAGAAAATTAAAGGGAAAGGGGGGAAAAAAACCCAGATTACTCACATCATGTAAGTATGAAATGACCGCAAAGAGTTAGGTATTTATGACCTGTTCCTGCTGGTTCTTAAGCCTGCTTTATATGTAAGCATGGGCAAGGCTAGGGCAGCTTGCGCTCTGATGAGTTTAGCCTGCTCTGAGATTGCTCTGCCTTCTCCAGCCTTGAGGGCGAGCCACTCAGAGGAATAGTCTCCGAGTTTCAGTATCTTCCCAGTAATTAGGCAATTCTTATGTACGAGGTAGCTGCCTGCGTGCACACCTACACTACTCTGACCTTTTCCCCATTTACCTGCAGCAGGTGGTATTTGGGGGAAGTGACTTTTCCTGGTGAGTGACAGTGTCAGACTGTTCGCCAGCTCTCCGCTGCCCCGGTCACCCTCGGGAGCAGGGGCCCAGGATCTCACTAAGGCAACCCAATCTGTGATCCCAGAAATGCCAGGGCTCCTCTCGGATGCCCTGGGTGGCTCTGCGGTTTCCTCTCAATAGTTCACAGCATGTAATTCTGAGAACTAGTTTCCTCCTTGGGTGATGCCTGTGGGCGGGTGGTGGTGGTGGTGTGTGTGTGTGTGGGGGGGTTGGGTTTCCTTATGCACATGCGGGGGTTTCCTAATGCACGAAGGCAGGTGCCCCATGCATGGGAGGTGGAGGGAAGCTTGTGACTAGCTGGCTCACAAACTGAGCTCTTCCTCCCTGTCGTCCGTCTAGTTTTCAAATTTCACTTCTCCATTGGAAATGAGTCCAGGAGGATTTTTGTTTGTTTGTTTGTTTGTTTGTTTTTGTTTTTCCGAGACAGGGTTTCTCTGTATAGCTCCGGCTGTCCTGGAACTCACTTTGTAGACCAGGCTGGCCTCGAACTCAGAAATCTGCCTGCCTCTGCCTCCCGAGTGCTGGGATTAAAGGTGTGCACCACCACGCCTGGCTCAGGAGGATTTTTAAATGCAAAGTGCCATGCCATTCTCTTCAGAGTTGACTGGACAAAGTAAGGCTTGACCTGAGGCTCAGACTTTCTTCCTGTTTGTTTGCTTTTGTTGTTGTTGTGGTTGTGTGTATGTGTATGTGTGTGTGTGTGTGTGTGTGTGTGTGTGTGTGTGTGTGTGTACTGGCAGTGCTGGGACTACAAGGTGTCTCCACGATACTCATCATGACACAGGCTTAGAATGTTGCTGATGTAGCAGCTGCTGTGTGGGACAAGACAGCATTCCGAGTCGGCATAAGGACTTGGGAGGAGAGCACCTAGAACAGAGAACTAAAAACAAAAACAAAGATGGAGGCTCTCCTGCTCAGTGTCCTTACATTAGAATGTGCTGGTTGGAGGCACTCCTGTTCGGCGTCCTTACATTAGAATGTGCTGATGTCATGAGTGAGCTCCCGGGTGTAACCAAGAAAGCCCTGGGTGTCAGCTGCCCACCCACGAGGAGCAGAGACCAAAACCCAGACAGTGATAAACCTTGGAAGGACTCTGAAGGTCATAAAATCCCAGGCTCCAGGCAGCTCAGCAGACACTGGTCTCCGACATACCCTGACACACAGGAGCCATGTATGCTAGCAACAAGGGACCCTTCCCATGACTACATTCCCAACTAGGACCTCCTGTCTCAGCCTGGCTCTGACTCTGGTGGCCTGGCTGGTACTGCTGTAGAGCCAGCATCTTTCCCTTCACTGTCCTTCTTCTACAGGGGATGTGGACACAGATATGGTGGCTTGCTCTGCACCAGGCAGTCAGACCTGCTTGCGCCAGCCCTGCACACGGTCTGTGAGTGGTCTGCCTCCAGATATTGGTGGCATCAATTAGAGCTGTATTGTTAGCCTTAGGCTCATTTGCTGTTTGTGTTCCCCTGAAATGTCTTGTGTGAACAATAAACCGTGTATTCCAAAGGAACACCAGACTATCTGTGACTCTCAGTGTCCAAGACACCATCTGAGGAGGTGGCTTGGCCATGACAGAGTGGATTCTAGTGTCTGCCTTTGTATCTGTTCAAGAGTAGAAATAAAGATTAAACCAAGATGAGAGAGTCCTTTCGATGGAGATGGAAACTCAGTGATGTGACGCTTTTGGCCCTTAATTGGAAACATCTTTTCCTTTCTTAGCAAATTATAAGATCCAATGGAATGAGACAGATAGAATATAAGGCTGCTGCATTGGCCCTTCTGGGCCAGTGTGAGAACTCTTTTGCTTATGAACCCACTTGTGAGCTTGATTCACGGCAGAAGGTATCTACAGTGACAGAGTGGTCACCAATACAGCATGGTCTGATGGTTTCCTTTCATTAACATTCCCAGTGATCGGACACTGTCAAAAAGCAGTGTAGGAAAGAAAGGAGTTATTTGGCTTACAGTCCCAGGTTGCATTCCATCATTGTGGGGAAGTTGAGACAGGAATGTCAAAGGATGAAGGAAGACACACATTCATAGTCAAGAGCAGATTAAAGTGAATGTGGCAGGCTTAACTTACTTGTGTTCAGCTCAGTTTCTCCACTCATATAACTCAGCACCCCTTTCTAGAGGATGGTGCCACCCACAGTGGGCTGTGTCTTCCAACATCAATTAACTTAGTTAAGACAAACCCCTACAGACATGCCTGCAGTCTAAACCAAAGTAGACAGTCCCTCAACGAGACTCTTCTCATGTGCCTCTGGGTTGCATCACATTGACAAAGGTGATGGTGTGCTATATCCACTCCAGTAGTGACCCACCTGACAGGCTGGAAAGTCTGGGCGTGGTCCCGAGGCAAAAAGATTAGGAAACTTAGTCTCCTGGAATCGAGGCATCCTGTATAAAGAATGCTCCAATGTCCTTGCTTTAGTTGGTAAATAGATCTGTGTGCGTTCCCTTAATATTTCTTTATTATAAGTACCTCTAAAGATTGAATTTTTGACATAAAGCTAGGTTAGATTCTAGGCAGTCCTTGATCCAACCTTGGCAAAGTATAGCTAAGTCACTGCCCTACACAGGAATTCACCACTATCTAGAAATAAGGAAGTTTGTGGCCTGAGAAGGAACCAGACTAGATACTTAGAACTATAGCTAGCTGAGTTACACCCAGATACCATTTACAATGGCCTAGGGAGAAGGTGGACTATGGCACGGGCACGAAGCCTTTGCCCCTGGCTTCTAAGTTTAAGCTGACCTAAGGTGGAATTGTTTTTGATCCCAGTTGTTAACCTTGAACCTTATCCCAGTTGGTTCCTGCCAGTCCTTCCCTGCTTGCATTACTGTTTTGTTATCTTGCTGGTGTGTCACCTAACTTCCCTATTTTCTTGTATAAAAGTCTGATGCTCGATTTGACAAATTACATTCAGATCCACACTCTCTTGTGTAGTTTCTGTTTGTCATTCGCCGAATCCTTGCCTCGCTTGCTCCAGAGAACGCGTGCCACGCAGACGAGGGGCCTGAGAAGGTCTGTGGCAATGGTGACACTCTGGTTTCTTGTTATCACTTGTCATTGCTTCTGATGCTCCTCTTGCCCCCTCCTCCCCCCAAATAACATCACATATGAGCATCTTTGTGTGGCTCTTGGTTCTTCTGTCTTCATTGCTGTAAGTAACCTGTACTTTTCTTCTGTCTGTCTTTTTCTATTAGGTCTGGCCTCCTTTTCTTTTCCATTTATGGGGGGTTTCTTGAACCTTCTAGATAGTCATTGCCAGTGTGTTGCTGGCTTAAACACACACACACACACACACACACACACACACACACACATTTACACAGTGCATGTCATATCTTTGTGTCCCTCTGCTGGGGTTACACTCCTGCACTGTCACACCTGGCTTCCCTTTCATTGGCATTGAATTCAGCTCCTCATGATTTCACTCCAAGCACTTACTGGCTAACCTGTTACCCGGCCCTGGCTGTTTCAAATCTGTGTTTCCTGTCCTCTGTAGTCCTGTCCCCTAGAGCTCATCGTTTGCCACCTGCCTTTCAGCTTGTTAATTTAGGTCTCAGGGTGATAGAGACGCGACAGAGTTCAGCACTGCCAGGCGATCTCTCTGGCCTCTCCGCATTCTTCATTTTTCTAAGTGGTTCATCACAGAGGCGCATTTGGAGGATGCTCACACTGCAAGGGGATCAGCTTCCAACTCACAGTGGCTGACCTGGAGACCAGGGCTGCTTCACTTACAGTTGTGGTTTAGCCCCTGCTGATCTTGGCTTCTCTTTCATGCTGGCTAATAAGCTCTAAGCATGAAAGAGGTACGAAGCTCTGAGTACATAGGGGAGCCCAGCACTGCAGACGTGCACAGACCCCCCACCCTGGTGACTAACGCATGCTCATTGTGGACAAGCAGGAGGGAGCCCTCCAGGCACAGCATGGAGGATGGCGAAGGCTTCCTGGAGCAGAACCTTGTGGGTAAGAGGAAAGTCATGAGGCTCGCTGGGCCTCCCCAGGTTTCACTGGGGCTCCTGAGGTCAACACTCATGATTTGATCCTTCCTGTCCCTGACTCTGCACCTGGAGTGCCTCCCCCTTTACATCCGGCAGCTGCCCTCTTGGCAAAGAGGGCTGTGAGTGGAGTTTTTAATCCATTTTCTATCACTACACTGAAGTACATGAGGCGGATAACTTACCTACAAAGAAACAAGATTTATTTAACTCATTGTTTTGGAAGCTGACAGAGTAAATGGACGTCCCACCGAAGGACTTCTGTAAGAGTGTACTGTGAATGATGTCACAGTGGTGGCACCAGAAGTTAGGGATCACAGGGTGAAATAGGAAGTTGAGCTAGGTGGAGTAGTGTGCAGGCTGGGCTATGGGCATGGCTGGAGGGGCAGGCATGGCTGGAGAGGTGGGCATATCTGGGCCGTGGGCATGTCTGGGGCAGTGGGCGTGTCTGGGGCCATGGGGGTGGCTGGGGCTGTGGGAGTGGCTGGGGCCTTGGACATGGCTGGGACAGTGGTCCTGACAAAACCTATTCACTCTGTGAGAACCAACTCAGGTCCTAAGAGACCTTCCTCAGTCCCTTCTTGGTACAGCAGCCCCCAGTGCCCAGTCATCTCCATCTGGGCTCTGCTGGTGTCTCTACACTAAGTACCAAGCTACCAGCATAGGAGACCTTGGCTGATACACTCCAACTGTCTCAAGCCAGAGCATGGGTGTAGCTGGGAACCATCCACAGACCTTCCCGTGCCTTCAGGCCTTTGTAGTCTCCTCACCAGACGAAAGGTGGGACAGTCCTCCCCCCCACAACTCCCCAGGTTCTAGTCAGGCCAAGGAAAGAGAGTCAATTCAACTTCATTATGTTTCCCAAGTCAAGGGGTCAGTATGTGTACTGAATGCTCAAGTCACATTAAGGAGTCACAAAAGACACGTGTTGATGGAAGACAGGGAACTGGGAACACAGAGCAGGTAAGGAATAACCTTCCCCCTCCCCATCCCTCAGAATAGCGACGCCAAGCAGAATGGTCCTCAGCTGTAGCCACAAGCTGAGTTCAAACTGGAGCCATGTGTAATACTGATACCATAGCTTGCTTTCTGGGGAAAGTACTGTGCTATATTTTATCAAATGGCAAAGTGTGTGTGTGGGGTGAGAGGGTGAGGACACGGGGAGGGGTGATGAAGAGAAAATGGACAACTGGTGGACAAGGTGAGACACCCTCTCAACTGTCTGCCATGGTCCCAGTGTGGTCGACTCCAGGGCACCAGAGTCCCTGCAGAAGGGCAGTTTTATCAACATGGGTGGCTGCCCACTGCCAAGTGTCTGAACCTGTATCTTTTCCTTTCTCTCCATGGAAAGTACCAAAGCTGCGAGCCTGTGAAGCAAGCGGTTTTTACTTCCACAGGAAAATTCCAGAACTTTCCTGACTTCTGCAGTATGGCTCACTGGGGCTGGGTTGAGTGGGCTGGGACTGGAGATTCGGCTCTAACAGTCTGTCAGTCCTGGTGTCCGGTCCCTGGGAGACAGGACACCTGAGAGGCACAGGAGTGGATAAAGAGCAGATGACAACGTGTCGGGGAGATAGCATCTGCAAGCTAGGAACCCGACCTTGGGAGAAACAGCCCTGCGGGCCTCGGTCTCGGACTTCAGCCTCCAGGACCAGAAATCCAAGTGGCTCATTATTCAAGCTTCTTAGTCTGTGATAGCGTGTGACGAGAAGCCGAGCACATGAAATGACCCCGTCAAGCACGCGGCGGATGTGGGTGTACGGAGAAGTCAGAAGTTAGCTTCCAGATTCATGTCTCAGGATCTATCCACCTTGCTTTTGACACTGGCTGGCCAGATGGACCCAGGGATCTGCTGGGGTTTCATTCCCTAGCACTGGGAATTGTGAGCATGTGCTAACATGCCTGCCTTTTTAAAGTAGGTTCTCAGTATTAAACTCGGTTCTCATGCTTTGCAAGGCAAGCACTTTACCACCCAAGCCGCCTGCCCAGGCCCCAAGCCATTGTGTTTCAGAGATATTTGTTATGTAATGATAGTAACTGATAAGTGTTGAATATCAGGAAACTCAGGAGGAAAGCCTAGGGATTTGGGGTTCTGCCCCCACCATCCCCCCTTGTCACTGCCTCCCCAAATTGTCTTGGCCTACTCTTTCATTTATAAGACCCCTCAGCCTCTGTGTGGAGCCTTCTAGATGCATTTCCAGAAGCTGGTTCAATAAAGAGAAATATGTAGCCAGGATCTGACCACAGTCTGGGGTCCCCTCCTCTCTCTGTGCCCCTGCAGGCGATCACTAAGGGCAAAGACAGCGAGGTGTCAGCTGTCCCACACCCTGGGAAGTATTCTGCCTGTGAAGTCCTGACAGCTTCATCTTGACTGTTGGGGCAACACCCAGTCCCTGCCTTCTTTTAAGGCAGAGTGGCAGCGAGGGTCAGGTGATTGTCCCGCTGTCTGAGAGGGCAGCAGAACACAGGTAGTTATCATCTCTCAAGTTAAAACAGGCTAAGACATGTGCAGAAGCCAAGCCAGGGAGACTGGATCTCTGATGCCCTTGGAGAGCTGGGTCCAGGGCAGATGGTTGTCTGCCGTGACTTGATATGGAATTGGGAACAAGGACAAGTTCAGACTGGGGGACTTAGTTGGAGTTTGCATCCAGGTGTCAGGAAAATGAGCTCCTGACAGCAGCCTCACTCAGCCACTTGGTCCTCCTTGCACTCACCGCTTGTGTCGGATGGCTTCTTGGTGACAGCAGAACTGATCAGTTGTGTGACATCGATGACGGCATGCAGGAACATGATCATGCTTTGAGGGTACTTGTGGTAGGATACAGATGATGGTTTTTCAGGGCGAGAGGGCTGAGGCCTGGGTGAAGCACTTACTGCTAGTTTTGAACCTGTGTGATCTTGGGTGGCATACAGTTCTGAGCCTCGGTTTCCTCATCTGTGTATTGGGGATGAAGTGCCAGACCCGGAGAGTGTACTCGAGGATTACACAAAATTGTGTGACTTGGATAGATACAGCACGCACTCACTTTTTGCTGAATTTTTTGTCCTCCCACTTCCTTTCAGGGAACGACTTGAATGTTTATAGACTTGCTTATTTTTAAAGCTTATTTATTCGTTTACTTGTTCAGGTGTATGTATGTGCATGCATGCCTGTGGGATACAGTGTATCACTCAGCAGGCATTGTGAGGTCAGAGGGTAACTCTCCACGTGTTTTCTGTTTCCTTTCTTTTTGAGGCAAGGTCTCCCTTGTAGCTTCTTCTTCTTCTTCTTTTTTTTTTTTTAAAGTTTAATAACTTCAAATGTTTTTTTTTCCCTTGTTCCAGTCAACCTTGCTTGCTCTGGTCTGCCCCGCTTGCTCTGGCCAGCCCCACTCGCTCCGGCCATCCTGGTTTGGCCCCACTCGCTCTGGTCGGCCCCGCTCACTCTCTCCGGTCCAAGAATTCGTTTATTATTATTATTATTATTATTATTAATAAGTACGCTGTAGCTGACTTCAGACACACCAGAGGAGGGCGTCAGATCTCATTATGGGTGGTTGTAAGCCACCATGTGGTTGCTGGGATTTGAACTCATCACCTTCGGAAGAGCAGTCGGGTGCTCTTACCCGCTAAGCCATCTCACCAGCCCCCCTTGTAGCTTCTTATGCTGTGCTTTGTTTGCGCCCCTGGCTGGTTCTCTGGTGGCCACCCTCTTGTCTTTCAGTAGGAGCACAGACACAAGCCACCATATCTGGCTTTTTAAACGTGGGTTTGGGGGATTGAACTCAGATCATTGAGCACAGCAAATGCTTCCTCCCACTTAGCCTTCTTACTGGCCCATCCTGTCTTAAGTAGGCATTCATCGGGCACCTCCTGTGTGCTCGGCCCTGTACTGTATGCTGTGGGTGAGACCAGGTCGACGAAATGAGCTAAGACTTCTTCTTTGAGTGAGGGAAGCAGAACAAGAAAAATGTCTGGAGTGGAAGGCACTAAGGATGGGGTGGGGGCTGGGATAACGCAAAGGAGAAGACTCACTCAGCAGGTAAAGGCGCATGTCTCCAGGGTTGGAGACCCAAGTTCCATGCCTGGGACTCATGTGGTGAGAGGAGAAAATCTACTTCCTTAATTTGTCCTCTGACCTCCACATATGTCGTGGCACACACAAGTTTTCTCTCTCTCTCTCTCTCTCTCTTACATACACACACACACACACACACACACACACACACATTATTAAATTGGGAAGTATTGTCACTATAGGGTTGGGCTGTGTTGTGTTTCCTGTGGCGTTTCCGGTTTATCTGTACGGTGTTCATCACTGAAGAATTTTCTTTTGGACTACCTTTCCTGTTTTCAAAAGAACACTTCTGCAATTCCCTTAACCTCAGCCAGGAAGGCTCTTTCTCCCTTCTCACACCTGCTCCAAATTTCAATTACACAAAATATCTTTAACCCCGAGTTCAGCCAGATTCCTTAGGAGGAGGGGAAAATGGCGCTCTAAGTATTCGTAATGTGTTTGCATTATGGAATAATTACACATAATTGCGCTGCCTTGTAAATAAGTATAAAACGTTTGCCAGTCGGCAGTGGGAGCAGCCGTGAACCCACCTTTCCCCTGTGGAGGATTTGCTCATGAGAACCAACTACAGCATCGGCAATCCTTCCGAACCCGCGGGGGTGGCAGTTTCTCTGTGAGCAAGTGCAGACGCTGCGGTAGCCACTCATGGCTGTGACCAGATGCCTGACAAGAAGTCTGTTAAGGGAAGAAGGCTTTATTCTGGGCCACAGCCCGACAGGGCAGTCCACACCACTGTGGGGAAAGAGTGATGGGGAAGGCGTGGCCGGGAAGGCGTGGCCAGGAAGATGTGATATGGAAGGCGTGGCCAGTGAGGGCGTGGCCGTGAAGGTATGGCCAGGAAGGCTCGGAGTTGAAGGCATGGTGGTAGGGGTATGAGGTAGCAGGTCACATTGCATCTGCAGTCAGGAAGCAGAGGGGCCAGGCCATTAAATAAACCTTAAATCTTCCCCTCCCCGCCCCCTCCCCGCCCCCCATGACCCATTTCTTCCACCTAAACCTTCCATGACTTTCTAGAATAGCAGCCCCAAGCAGAAACGAAGTGTTCCGACAAGTGAGCTTGTTGGGGGTGGGGTGGGGTGGGGGTGGGGGTGTGAGGGGGCATTTTATAGTCAAACCACACACACACACACACACACACACACACACACATACACACACACACACACGTAGTCTTTCGAAGCCTGCCTCCCCAACCTCTCACCTTCTCACCACGTGTGAGTTAAGCACACAGAACACCAGACCCTGGAGGTGGAAGCCCGTCGGTCAGCTGGCACTGGTCTGGGCATCCCAGGTGAGCTCACATGGACTGCTCATGACACTCTGGGGTGGTACAGCAATTTACCCTCTGTCTGTAGAAACGAGGACTGAGGTTTGTCTATCTGAATGTTTGGGGAAAAAAAAACAACTAAAAAACAAACAAACCAAACCTAGAAAACTTAAGGCCCAGGGAAATACAAAACTGTAGTTGGAACCACACAGCAGTGCCTGTCACTCTGCTGTCTCCATCATGTCTGCACCTCTGGGTCCTTTTATTTAAATCCCAAGGAACCTGGAGGTGGATTGACATCTAGAAAGTTTCAGGCACTCTACAGAGTAAGACATAACAAAGAGCATTTTTGCCGTGTGTTTGGAGTCCCAAGTTTGTGCATTACAGTCTCGGACAAAGATGTGGCCAAATCCCCCAGTTCCTGGAGCATGTTTTTGTCCAGAGATGGATCTTCACAGATGCACTGTGATGAAATGAGGACATGGAAGGGGTCCCTAGAAGAAGTCGCTGCTTTGAGGGGCTGTGATGTGGTGACAAAGAAGACACACCATGTGCAAGCCTAGGAATGCCACTAGCCCACAGCCTCCAGGAGAGTGGGGGGTGAGGTGGGGGAAGGAAGGAGGATGGGGTGGGGGTGGGCATAGGGTATGCAGGTCCTGCCCCAACTCCCAGTAGAAACCAGCCCACCTGACATCTTGTTTCACGTTGCCGTCTCCAGAGCTGTGTGAGCATGGATTCTGTTGTTGTTTTTTTTTTCCCTGCCCTGTTGGTTACAGCAGCCAATCCTCCCATTGCATCTTGGGATCCTCACATCGCCACTGTGTCCCAGGCCCTCCCCACGGAGGAAATGACACCACCATGGTAACTGGCTCTGAACCATCTCAGGCTAGCAGACACACTCTACGGCCCTGCACTGATGGCTCCTAAGGTCCAACTGCTAACACCTTTCTCAACAAGGCCACTGGCACATGCGCTCTGGCTGCCCAGAGAGGAAACAGACCTAAAGCCACACAGCTCAGTGCAGGGGAGCCTGAGCCAGACACCAGTGCAGGTCTCTCTCCTGTCTCTCTTTACTCTCTCCCTTACTAAAGGTCATGTGTGAGTACTTTATGTTCCTCAAATAAACCTCTGGTCTCGGAGAAGATCCAGATTCCTTGCCAGGAGGCTGCTAGCTCAGGCCTAACCAACCTGGCGGCAGAACTCATTTTGCTGACTTCTTTCAGCCCAGCTGGGGTAGCTGCACCCTGAATTCTGACAGGACCCAGTCTCTGCTTACAGTAGCAGCTGCTTCTAGCTCTGTCTTCACCTCACAGCCTTCTCCCTGATTCTATGTCTCAAATTCTCCACTACCCATCTTCCCAGAGACTCATGGTCGGCCATGGGTTAGGACCTATTCTCTCAATCCAGGAGAACCTTACAAGCAATTCTCTCTAGAGCAGCACCCACAGATCCCTCACTTTCTAGAAGTTTCTATAGCAAGTTGCCTTGGACATACCTCTTCCTGGATCCCATTCAAATCACTGCACATCTAGGCCACTTCCTCTGAACCTCACCCGCTTCATGTTGAGTGTCTCTGGACAGAACCCAGTGAGGGAGGCAGACAGCCTTTTGAATCCCAGAGGGGCAGTCCATTCTGTAAGCATCCCCAGCAGAGTGCTGACCCTGGCTTACCTTGTCCAGAGTTCCCTAGAGCTCTGTGGCTGTAGTCAGTGGCCTCATGCCCTTCACCCCAGGACAGCCCTACCACTGTAACCCGTAGAACCCTAAGTGCCTGGCTCCTTAATGTACCCAAGTCTTTCCATGCACTTGCGACCAAGTGAAGCAGCCAACAGCCGTGCTTAGTAAGTATCAGGACCCCAAATATAGTCTGTAGTTATATTACACTGACAAAGTAGCCATTTGAAAGATAACTAATGGCCTCTCTCCCCCCTCATATATGGCGATATATTTTCACCCTACTGCTCAGTAGCCACAGGTGGTTCCTGGTGTATGGAGAGCCCCTGCAGAGCCCTCTACAACATCTCAAAACCACAGACACAAATTTGCATCTCCCAGGTTTTCTATTCACGTGTGTGTTGGGGATTGAACCCAAGGTCTTGCCCGTGCTGAGCACGTATTTTACCAGTGAGTCGTACCTCCAGCTTCCCAGTATTTCATACGATGTCTGTTTGTATTTTGTGGGCTTATTAGTATCCCTCCTGCAAAAAGCCCAATCAGTTTCTTTCCTGTCTGTCCCACTGTCTAGTTCCTGTCTCCGCCTTGTTGATCATAGATGTTTCTGAGCTTACTGGTTTTCCCTCTCAACTGCTATAGAAGGGGCTAAGATGGGGTCTGGAGAGACGGATCAGTGGATAAGAGTGTATACTGCCCCTATAGAGGACCTGAGTTTAGTTCCCAGCACCTATATGATAAGGCCCACAACTGCCTTGAACGCCATCTCTGGAGGGATTCGATGCCTCTGCCCACATGGTACCTCCATCACATATACCCACATACTACATACATAGCAAAATAAATATTTCTAAGAAGAGCTATGGGTTGGAGTGATTGCTTATGGGTAAGAGAGCTTACTGCTCTTTCAGAGGACCCAGGTTTTATTCCCAACATCCACATGGTGATTCCCCAAATCCAGTTCCAGGGAATACAATGCCCTCTTCTGGCCTCCATGGGCACTGCATGCACATGGTACACATACACACACTCAGGCAAAACACTCATGCAAATTAAGTAAATAACTAAATTTTTTTTTTAAAGAGGCATACAGCCACCGCACACTGTCCAGTAAGGACTAGTCCCAGGACATCAGTGAATTTGAGTCCACAGATGTTGAGTCTCTTTGTAAAAGGGTGGCAGCGTAGTCACCTAGTCTGTATCCTAAGTCACCTCTAGAATTACCTCTAGAACTGCAAGGTAAACGCTGATTAAATATCTCTTCTATTGTCTAAGGGATAATGATAAAAGGAAACCAGGGTTTGAGCAGTATTGTCCTCCTTAGAAGGTGAACCCACTCTGTGGAGCCAGCCAATGGTAGAGGCCCCGCTAAGCCTGGCAGTTTGTACTTTCCAAGCTCGAGGATGAGCAGCGCAGATCTAAAGGCCTGTTTGCCCCTTCTCTCTACCCTCGGAGACCCCTCCAGCGTCGAAGAGAATCACACCTTGCTTGCCCCTGGGTGGCGAGTCAGCCCCTTCCTTTATTGATTCTTCTCCTTGTTAGCAGTCTGACTTATTCCAGTTTCTGGAATACAGCTAGCTCATTTTCCTGTGTGGCTCATGGACCTTCCACCCTCCCTGCCCCCCCCCTGCTGTCTTGGCCCGGATGCTAACCCCACCCCTAACCCCTCCGGGGAGTTTTTCTACTGTCTTCACTCAGCTCTGGCAGCCTCTCTCTGGTGTTTTGTGTGGTGTTAAGAGTCTGCCTGCTTCATGAGGTGTGTCTCCTCCTCTAGTTCTAAGACATGAAGGCCATCCAGAGCCAGGATCAGAGTGTAGTGAGTGTTTGCCTGTGGTCCTGTAATGGGCATCCCTAGGTGGGAAACCTCTACAGCCAAAGATAAATCTGTAAGCAGGAAGATCTTACTTGTTGCCTGGGCGAGGACTGGCAGCCTAGGTTGCCAGGATTGTAAAATCTGAGGGCCTCCCACGGGGGAGGTGTAGCCCCTGCCTCCGCAGAAGTCTGGTGGCAGGGAGGGGCTGTGACAGGAGGAGAGGGGTTGGCTGGGGACACATTTGCATGAGAACTAGACTTGAGGGGAGAATGAGCAAGGGGAGCCATGGTCCAATCGGGGGCCTGGGATTTGTCTTCAGCAAATTTTCTCTGATTTCCCCAAACACTTGAAATTAATTAGGTGGACCGGAGCCTTCCTGTGCCTCCCTCTCTGCAGGAGACTCACCCCTGCCAGCACTGAGCTTGGCACGGGATCTCTCTCCCACCCTGGCCTTTTCAGGGAGTTTGCTGGCACACTATATAGAAATTTTTATGTCCTTGAACACCCACCATGTGCCAACACTGGACCAGCCACCCTGGAGCTTCTGACTTCCTGGGACCAGAGGGCTAGACCATGGGGTCAGGGATGGGCAGCTGCCTCTGCCAAGCCATTCTACTGGGAGACAGAAGTGCCAGCCAGCAGGGAAGTGGCTTCTTCCCATTAACAGTCACTGCTCTCTAGGTTCCCAGGACAGTGGGCTCGAACACGGATGTCCTTTCCCAGCTGGGGCTGTGTGGTCCCAGGCTGGGAGGTGCAGGGTAGCGTTCCGTGGGATAGCTTTCTGAGGATGGTAGCGGTTGGTCAAGTCCCGTGTCTCACTGGAAGCTCCCCCGAGGAGTTGTGCAACTTCCTAAAGCCACTCTTTGCTTTTACCGCTGGAACCCAAGGCTGTGGCCAACACTGTAGGCAGGGGCATCTTCAGAAGGGCTCATGGCAGGGGTGCCACCTTCTCAGGTGCCTGGTGGCATAGCGGTGACAGTGTTTTAACATAACACCTGGCAGACATGCTGGAGTGTGCTCCAGTGTGTGTGTGTGAGTATGTGTGTGTATGGTGTATGTGTATATGTGTGTGTATATGAGTGTGTGTGTATGGTGTGTGTATGTGGGTGTGTGTATGTGAGTGTGTGTGAGTGTATGTGTGTATATGGTGTGTGGTGTGTGTGTATGTGAGTGTGTATATGGTGTGTGTATGTGAGTGTGTGTGTATATGGTATGTGTGTGGTGTGTATATGGTGTGTGTATGTGTGTGTATGAGTGTGTGTGTATATGGTATGTGTGTGGTGTGTATATGGTGTGTGTATGTGAGTGTGTGTGTGTGTGTGTGTGGTGTGTTTGTGTGTGAATGTGTGTGCTGTCTTCCTCCATCTATAGGATTAGGTTTGGCACCAGGTACCTTTACTCACTGCAATCTCATCAGCCCAAAGCTTTAGGCTAAGATAAGCATGTCAGGGGACACTGGGACCTGAGACCTATTGTACTGGCTGGTGTTGTGTCAACTTGACACAGCTGGAGTTATCACAGAGAAAGGAGCTTCAGTTGAGGAAATGCCTCCATGAGATCCAGCTGTAAGGCATTTTCTAGATTAGTGATCAAGGCGGGAGGGACGTTGTGGGTGGTATCATCTCTGGGCTGGTAGTCCTGGGTTCTATAAGAGAGCAGGCTGAGCAAGCCAGGGG
Source organism: Mus minutoides (assembly GCA_902729485.2). Lineage (NCBI taxonomy): Eukaryota > Metazoa > Chordata > Mammalia > Rodentia > Muridae > Mus > Mus minutoides. Next base: position 15,264 of record LR749745.1, on the reverse strand, counting down.
AAGCAGGCCAATAAGTAACATCCCTCCATGGCCTCTGCATCAGCTCCTGCTTCCTGACCTGCTTAGGTTCCAGTCCTGACTTCCTTCAGTGATGAACAGCAATGTGGAAGTGTGAGCTGAATAAACCCTTTCCTCCCCAACTTGCTTCTTGGTCATGATGTTTGTGAGGAATAGAAACCCTGACTAAGACACCCATTAACATACATATTGTTTTTTTGAGTAAAATGTGTTCTGTTGGTGGCATAGTGTTAGTAAGCAGCTCCCGTCCTCCCATCAGCGGAAACTGAGGATGTCTCCAGTCTTTAGAACATCCATTAAAATGATATCATGGAAAAGGGATAAAAAGAAAATGCCCACAATATTTGTATTAAAAGGGAAAATTCAGTTATATAGTATCTGGTGTTTAAACCATGAGTCCCCTTTACACTGGAGAAAGAAGTAAGGCAGGAAGCGTAAGCTGTGTGGTGTGCAAGCGTGGGCCTTGGCTTTTCCAGCTTTGCTCTGACTGGAGTCCACTTCCACCATTCTGGTTTTAATTCTACCCAAGTGCTCTCAAATCCAGGTTTCTCCGAGGACTCCAACATTATCACGTGGTCAGCAGCGTGCCCCCTTTACTCTATCCTCTCTGCTTTGTTGCCTCAGCCTGTGGATCAAGAAACCTAAGAAAAAAGTGTCCCTCTCCCCCATGATGACTCAGCAACGTGATGACTGATGACAGAGCCAACTGACTGTGGTGCTCGCTCTGGGGCCTGTACATTTGCATGCCTCTCTCTACCTCCCTCAGTACTTTATTCCACGCCAGGTCACATTATGTGTAGACACTGGTCACAGACTTCCCTCTGCTCACCCAGTTTCTGTCGCATCTGTCCACTCCTGTCCCAAGCTGAAGTCAGCTCATCTTTCTGCACACAGGCCTGACTGTGCCACTTCCAGACCTTGACATAATTTAGGCTCCTGACATGGTAGTTGTTTCCTCCAAGGATCTGTCCCAGACATACCTGTGAGTCCATTCCTGATGTATCCTTGAGTTTGCCCATTCATCCAAATGAAAATCTGTCTACCATCCATCCGTCTCCCCCCCATCTTCCTATCCATTCCCCGCCCTCCCCCATCTTCCTATCCATTCCGCACCCTCCCACCCACCACCCATGTTCTTTCTGTCTGACTCTCCATCCTTCATCCTCCTTTGTCTATTTCTCACCCATCTACCCAACCAGCCATGTCCATTCAATCCAGCTATCCATTCTGTATTTATCCACTCTTCTTTCTCCCACTCAACTACTCATCTGATTCCTACTTCCTCCCCTCTAACTATCACCCATCTATCCATCCATCCACCCACCTATCCATCCATCCATCCATCCATCCATCCATCCATCCACCCACCTATTCATCCATCCACTCATCCATCCAATAAAATCCAGCAGAACATTATACATCTGCATGGCTGAGGTATAAAAAGCTTTTTATGGGAAGGACCCACATACCAGCAAGCTCCTGTGGGTATAAGGAAAGACAACAGATGAGATGGGCTCAGCAGCCATTCCTAGTTTTTCCATTTCCATGGTCTCTTGAGTTAACTTTTTGTGAGGGACATATCTCATGCCTGCCTTTGCTGCTGCCACCCCCATCTCCATTTCTATTTTGCTTGGGATGAAAGCAAAGTCCTTTAGACCAGAGGAGAGTTAGAACCCTCCTTCCTTGCCTCTGCGAAACAGATGCTCTTGGTAAGACAGACATTTCTCAAAGTGCTCTTGGGGATACTGTGAACGTGCAAGGGGTCTCTGCTCCCCACCGCTGTTCCCTTGATCTTGGTGGTGTGGAAGGGGACCATGAAGAAACCCATCGTGTGGCTGGAGGGAAGGTCTCCAAGAAGGGGTTCACCTAATTCATAAGCTGGCCCCTCCAAAACAAAGTTCACGGAGGTGTGGATTTCTGTCTTGAAACAACAGCGCAGAGCCGGGCTTTGTCTGAGTGTTGTCCATTTAGGCACACATTATTATTTATTTATTTATTTAAATGACGGGAGCCCCCACCCAGGGAGGTGCAGAGCCCTAATGAGAACCCGCGGCGCACAGAGTGCTTCCAGCATCCCCACTCAGCCTCGCTCGTCCCGAGGCTGGCAGGCATGCATGTGCCTCATTACGGACACACGCCCTGTCATGTGTTATTCCCCACTTAGTGACAATTTGTCACTGTCACCCTTGACATGTCACTGCTCGGCAGACGGATTTGACTCCCGTGCCAAGTCTGACATTCGGATGAGAGGCGACGGTAATCGGAATTGAAATAGCGGGTTCAGAGTGGCTAATTTCACTCTGACATAATTCTAATACCCCGTAAGGAGAGAGAAGTGCTGTGTTTAAAGGGGAGGTATTTTTTTTTCTCTTAAAAAAAAAAAGGCCCTTTCCCACTCTTCCCCCTTGGTCTGAGCCTGAGTATTCAATTATTCTTTAGGATAACGCTTTTTATTTTTGACGGATTAAGCCTTGCATTTTAATAGCATCTATTTTCAATTAAGTGCACTGAGATCCACGGATATAACTATTACTTAAGCTGTAAGTAATGGTTGCGTGTAAAAATTAGGGAATGTCGTGCTTTAGATAAATTACATTCAAATTAGTTCTTATTATAAATGGGATGGAAAATGGATTTTTTTTTTAAAGCTCTGGCTGGCCGAAGAGCCAGCGTTTGTATCTATTCATTTGTTTAAATATATTTCCAGCCAGATTGAAACCCATAAGGCCTGGCATTAATTGAATGCTACCACACCAGCATGCTCAAGTTCTGAGTTTTTACTGGCTTCAGCGAGGACTTATTTCCAGGCCTCCCACATCGAAATGATATTGTTTATGTAGCCATTCTTTGAGCCACCATTAAGTGGTATAAATCTTAATAAAATGCATTTAAACAGACCATATGCAGGCAATGGTTGTGTTTTTAAGGAACTGCATTTTTTTCCCTCACTAAAGACATGATTACATTTTTCCGCCTGTGGGAAGAGATCCTTTTGTACAATATTTCCCAGCAAACACGGCTTCTTTTGTAAAGATGAGCCTGAGATGCAAGACACAAAGCTCCCACAGATCTATTCATTCCTCCTCACCGCCTCTCTTAGGGATGGAGGGGACAAGGCAGGTAGCTGAGTCTGCATTTGTTTTCGGAGAAAGGATGGTTTGGGACAGACAACTTGTAGACCTCTCTGCTAGGAACCCGGTATGATTGTGGGGTCTGAATCATTTGTTGGTTTGAAAGATTGGATTGCAATTTGGGTGAGTTGCTCAGAACTCCCAGGCAGGTGTGTGTGTGTGTGTGTGTGTGTGTCTGCTCACATGTTCTCTCCCATGGCTATCCACAGAGCCACACGAGGGGACTTGGAGAAAGAAACTCAGGAGCCAAATCTCAAACTCTGCCGGAACATCCCAGCATAACACTGCAAAGGACATTCGTTTCTCTTTCCTCCTCCTGCACTTACTGAATGCCTCACATCTGAATATCTGCCACCCATCTGTCCATCCATCCATCTGTCCATCCATCACCCACCCATCTGTCTGTCCATCGTCCATCCATCCCACCATAGAGTGAATGTTAGTGTTAAGCCAGGGACATGGGAAAAGAGGTGATCTTTCTGTTCCTCCTCTCAGCCCTCCTAGAGTTTCCATTTCACTGGGTTTGTGGGATGGAGCCATAGTAGGAAACAGAGGTGCCAAGGAACTGGCATGAGCTGGGAATTGAGGATAGGTAGCAGTGGGGAGGACACCACTGACCTAGAGGCAGAGGGTGACTCTAATGGTGTTCTATCAAGGTAAAGACTCAGATCTTGGGTGAGCCCTGGGCCCAAAATGAACAGTAGTCAAGGTGGGACCAAGCCAGCAGGAGAAGCAGAGAGATGTGTGTTACTTACCTGACAACTGTGTACTTAATCTCTGTAGCCAGCAAGCCATGTCCCATTGTTCTCTCCTCACAGACAGGAGCCCGAGACCCAGGAAGAAGGCACACTCCTCTCCTTGCTCTGACTCTTTGTATCCCTAACGCTGTTGTGTCCCATTGCTCAACGAGGGGGGTTCTTCTCACTCTGCAGGATGCCTGGTGATACCAGGAGACCCCCTTCTTTGTCACAATAATCCACAGGCCCCCAGATGTCACTATATCTGAGTTGGGAAGTGTTGGTCTAGTCAGAGACACTAGAGACATTGGTTTAGGTGAGCAGTGAACGTGGTCAGTAGATCTGTTGTGGGAATGGTAGTCCTGAGCAGCAGTGAGTCAGGGGAAAGACCTCAGTTGGCTTGTTCCTCAAGGGGGGGTGAGTCTGCAGTGAGATGTGGAAGAGAGACAGGACCGATGAAGCCATCGGGAAACGCACTCAGTGGGAGCCGAGGCTGGGATATGAAAAGACAAAGGTATCTGGACACCACAGGTCATGAGATTGCCATAGATACTGTTTGAGAAGATGTGGGAGAGGGACCCAAAGATGCAGACTGAGGCCTCATATTCCACCCCAGGAGCTTGTATTTGACTCCAGGGGCAACAGGGGGCCATTGAAGGGTGATGAACAGGGACAGACTGTGATTTTAGTGTGACTTTAACTAGAGTGCCACATGTTTTGAATTTTGGTGGCTGTAATCCAGGTGGGAGAGACGCCTTTCCCTCTGGGCAATCCTCAGGGGTTGATCTTCTCTCTGGACTGGACTTTTATGGCAAACCCCATTCTTCAGGCAGCCAACGGGAAGTGTGTGTCCCAAGGGCCTAACCCACTGAGGTCAGGGTCAGACGCCTAATGACTTCAGATGGAGCTGGAGCATCCTTAGGGTGGAAATTGATTTCTGGCCACCAAGGAGCCTGGTGTCCACTGCTCAGATGGTAGCCAGGTTGTCCTTTTCCTGGGATGGAGAGAAATGACATCAGCCCTCTCCCCAGGGCTGCTCTGGGGGTTGCTGTGCTGCCCTGGTTTTAAGCCCTGGGTTAATTGGGGACTGTTGAATGTCCAATAGGGACAAAAGCCACGAGGTTCTCCGTTACTCAATAGTCCATTAGGCACAGACTTAGAGGCAAAATGGTCATAGGGATCTCTGGGGAGAACGCTCGTTAATGGAGCTGCAAGTCCCAATTAGTGGCATGGCCCAAAAGGACCAAGGTGCAGAAAAACAAGGGCCTGGCTCGTGTCCCACAGGGGCCCCGTTATCCAGCTGCCTGCTTCCCGGGGCATAGTCCTGCATGCAGGCACACAAACACTTCCTTGCAAATTAAACTTTGTCCTCCACATTGTCAACCCGGGGTTGGGGGGAAGCCCTTCTAGCCATTGAAGAGAAAAACAGAAGGCAGGGTTAGTAGGGTCAGTAGACGAGGAGAGAAAAAGAGGTTAGATATAGCAGAGTCGATGTTGGAACTGGGCCTGAGTATGGAGCTAGTTTTGAAATGGAGGATTCCTTATGCCCTTGCCCTTCATTCCTCCAGAACCTCAGGAGTTCCCCATCCCTGGTACTCTGTCACCTCTAGTTACTGCCCTTTAGGACTGGCTAAAGGGCTTGAGGTACCTGGTGAGGTGAGAAGTACCTCTTCCTGAGCTGCAAGCTGTACCCTCAACCTCAGGCTGAATTCTGAGTTTGACTCTAATGTGCATGGATGGCCTAGTCCACTGGCTGTTCTGAAAAGCTCTATGCTCATCTTCAGAGGTAGACATCAACACTGGTAAGCACTTACACGTTACAGGTGCTTCATGCTTGCATGCGTGTGCATGTGTGTGTGAGTGTGTGTGAGAGTGTCTGCATGTGCGTGTGTGTGTGTGTGTGTGTGTGTGTGTGTATGACTGTGTGTGCGAGTGTGTGAGAGTGTGTATATGTGAAAGTGTGTGAGTGTGTATGAGTGTATGTGTGTGTGTGAGTGTGTATGACTGTGTGAAAGAGTATGCGAATGTGTGTGAGAGTGTGTATATGTGAGAGTGTGAGTGTGTATGAGTATATGTGTATGTGTGTGAGTGTGTGTGAGTGTGTATGACTGTGTGTGAGTATGTGAATTTGTGTGAGAGTGTGTATATGTGAGAGTGTGTGAGTATGTATGAGTATATGTGTATGTGTGTGTGTGTGTATGACTGTGTGTGAGTATGTGAATGTATGTGAGAGTGTGTGTGAGAGTGTGTATGAGTACGTGTGAGAGTGTCAGAATGTGTGTGTATTCACACCCACATGCCGAGAGTATACTATTTCTTCCCACTGTCCAATGGCCACCTCCCTCTCTCATCTCATCCCCAGCAGGACACACTGATCCTGGCTGGATTTGCCTCAGAAAGCCTCAGGTTCCAATCTGGCCCCCAGTATGTGGCATCTTCCCTCAGTCTCTTTCGGGTTTTCAAACAAGGAGGCAGTGCTCTCTGATCCCTAAGGTCTCGCTGTGGGCCAGACCATCTGTTCTATTAGATAGAACTCAGGTCTAGGTTAAAACTGGGAGATGTGTTAAAATCTTTTTCCTCACGTTCAAAGGACAAAGGTCTCTTGGCTGCAACTGTGACAAATTCAGAGATGAGATCCTGGGGGCCGTGTGGCCACTGGAACAAATGCCCATTCAGGAGAGTGTTCTCCATATCTCAACTAACTCTCTCTCTCTCTCTCTCTCTCTCCCTCTCCTCTCTCTCTGTCACATGGCCATGATAATGGCCAGCAAATATTACCATGGCGTTCTGAAATGTTGTTTAGTGATGCAGCAGAAAGGGGAAAATTAATTTCAGTCAATGACAAGCTTGCCAATTTACTCATATTGACTTTTCGATGCCCGCACCACTGAAGGCCAAGCTCAGATGCTGTAAAGAACATCATTATTAACGTCGACTTGAGTCATTGTGAGTCTTTAGGCACTGAGAGATAGGAACCTGTTTCTTCAAATCAGATAAGTCCTAAGGAATATAATCATGTGTGTCTATATTTATCTTTTATATTAAAAACAGTCGAAGGCATCTTGAGTAAGATGTCTCTGGCTGCCCTAGTTACCCACCTCCACCCAATCACTGTTGAGTTCTGCCAACTCTATTCCATAAAGTCTGTCCTTCGCTTCCGGTCTCCTCTTCCTGCTTGCTTTGCTTTGGGAGTCCTGTGACTCACGGAGCACCCGAGATTGCTATGTTATGCAGGGACTGTTGTATCAGCTATCAGCTGTTGACCTCCAACTTCTCCCCTCCCCCCCAAATTCATAGTCCCCCTCCATCCACAGCAGTGCCTCTCAAATGTCCTGTGGCTCCCTCTGAGAAAAGCTTACCTTGCAAAGGCCATCATGAGCTTTCTTCGTCCAATAGCCTCCCCATACCCTTGTATGGATGTGTGGGTCCATTAGAGGTCTGCTTCTGCATTCAAATTGATATCCCTGAGATCCTTCACCGACATCAATCCTGGGTGAGCCCGAGAGACCGGGCTGAAGTGAGACCTGGTGTGGTGGTCTGGCCAAAACACTCTTTCCTGTGAATTCTTTCATTCCTAGGTGACAACCTTCTGACTGTCTCACCATCTCCAGGCTGTGAAGTGTCCCTTCTTCTGTGAATCCCCAACCCCAGCTGCAAACACCCTTTCTCCTCCAAACCCTCCGCCCTCAGCCCTGTACAGTTTGGGAGGGCGGGATTCTGTTTTTCCTCACTGAAGCCAGAGCAAAGCCTCCATCTTAAGCTTGCCTCTCCTGGCTTCTGCACCTTGGAGAGGCAGCATGGTAGCTCAGTGGTGCTGAGTTTGCTAACAGCAGTCTATGTCTGTGCAGTAACAGTAACTAGTTCTGAAACAGTTTCAGTCCTCAAATTCATTTTCCCAGTGAAGCTCCTGGCCTGTTACATGTTAGCCATCTGGCTGTGCCATAGTCAGAACAGGGAGAGCCACTGACTCTGGGTGGGTTGGAAAGGTTTCTAGTTACACAGGAACGCTGACCTTGTATGGTTCCTGTGCCTAGCACATGACTGTGCTCTGACTAATGTGGTAGCGGTAAAGATACCCTAAGCAGCTATATACCTTAAGTTAAAACAAACATACATTAAGGGCAACGTGGGCTGCACCTGAAGGACACCACTGAGCTAGCTGCCTTGCCCAGGGAAACATGGGATGTGGAGGAATGGGTAGTGTTAATAAGTTTGCCCGTGTGTCTATCTACCCTGTGATCCAGGCACCTGCCTTGAGCATCATCAGTGTGGCTGAGAGAGTAGCAGACAGTCGTGGGAGGGCAGTGTCCACACTGCAGGAACTGACTCCACGAGTCTTTCTTTGTAAGTCTCTCTCCCATGCACTCTCTGCTAACGATAGACTTTGTGGGAACTCCTGGCTGGCTTCTAGTTTGATGCCTTGAACAAAGCTATATTCACAGTAGGAGCTCAGGAGACCCACACAACCTTTGCTGCAGTGGAGGAGAACATCTGAGCCGCAGGTGGATTGGTCATTTCCTGGGTCCCCTCAACCCCCACTGCTTTAGATCAACCGTAGGTTCTTAAGCTTCTGTTTTTCCATGGAGTTGCCTGAGGCACAGTCCTTGCCCAGGTGCTCCTCTGAAGCTGCCCCAGCTTTCCTGTGGGGGATACAGCTCCCCAAGGCCAGAAGAGAGCCAGAACCAGAGCCCACCAGTGCAAGGTCCCATGGGCTTTTATCTTATAATGGGGGGGATTATAGGCAGTGCCAGCCTGGGACTCAGTAGGCCCCAGGAGAGCCATTGGATCTCTGTCATCAATTAAACATCTGCCCTGCTTCTCCCCTTGGCCCCACACTCACAATCCTGGTGGGCTCTGTCTCCCACCCCCACACTCACAGAGGGTGCTGGGCTATCCCTCCATCTAATTAGAGACTCTGCAATTAGGATCAAAACAGCACCCAGAAAAGTTTTCCCAGTGTGGTCTGTAAATGTGAATGGATCCCAGCAAAACACGTTTGCTAGCCCGCGAGGAATGTCCTGAGAGGAAAGTGAATCAGAACCTGGGTGCGGAAAGCACAAAAGGCCAGCAGCTGGGCGCCCCGGGCTCTGTCCATGGTGCTGACCAGCCACTGCCTGCCTTTTTTTTTTTTTTTTTGCTTCAGCTCAGGCAGCAAGGGCTTTCTGTCACACCGAACCAGTGGTTTTCAACCTTCCTGATACTGTGACCATTTAACTCAATTTCTAAGGCTGTGGTGACCCCCAAACCATAGAATTACTTTTGTTGTTACTTCTTAATTGCTATGCTGCTACTTTATGAGCCATAAAGTAAATGTCGGTGTTTCCTGATGGTTTTAGGTGACCTCTGTGAAAGGGTCGTTAGACACCCCTCCCCAGTGGGTCACGGCCCACAGGCTGAGAACCACTGCACTGGCTCCTCCTGGCCGTCTTCTTTCTTGATGACATTAGAAGGTTCCTATCACTGGCTCTTGGCTAAGTTAAAACATGAGAAGCCACTGTGGGTTCATTCCTCACCCCCTCACGGCCTCTTCCTTAGGTACTGGTGAGTCCAGGCCCACGTTTCCTAGGGGTTTTTAGCCTATTGGTGGCTATGCAATGAGGAAGTGTATAAAACTAAGAGACAACTGGGGAGGGGCTGACAGAGCCATGATGGATCGGGAGACAGAAAACCAGCTTAGTCTCCTATCACGGTTGCCAGGGGAGTTACTTCCCCTCCTCCCCTCCCTCCCCTTCCTCTTCCCTCTCCTTCCCCACCGCCCCCCAACCACACAGATTCATTCTTCAAGGGCCAGCCCCGATTCACCCCAAGTTGATCGCTCTGCCCCCTGTCTGTTTCAGATGTCACGTACAATGCCTGTCACTACTGTGACAGCTCATGGCAGAGGCTGGGTGCCAATTCTTTCATTTTGGCCTCAAGCCCTGGGCTCTGAGAGAGCAATGACTCAGAAGAAAGTGTCTGATAGATAAACTCCTCCCCGGTGCTGTCCCCTGTGCAGACCCTGAGCTCGTCATTTGCCAACCTGCTCTGGCACCTGCTTTGAGGACTCCCAGCAGCTACCCCTGTCCCCCTGTCCCCCTGTCTCCCTGTCCCCCTGTCCCCCTGTCCCCCTGTCCTTTCCTCTGCTTTCTGGATCCTGCCACCAAGTCTGACCTCACATATCTTGTTTCCTAAAGTCTGTCAGGTGAGGGGAACGAGCTGTGTTTTGCCAGACACTCAGGAATACTGAGGCTCATGGAAGAGACACCATTTAAAAAACAAAACAAAACAAAACAAAACAAAAGATTGTGGCCTTGTTGTGGCAACTTTCTGAGCAGTCACCGTTGCTGGGCCTTGAATTTCTCCTTTGTTGATTGAAAAGGACTTTCTATCTTGGTTTTGAGAAAAGGTCTCACAGTGTAGTCTTGGCTGACCTGAAACTCCCTATGGAGATGAGGCTGGCCTTGAACTCACAGAGACCCTGCCTCTGCCTTTTCAGTGCTGAGATTAAAGGCATGTGCAACTGTGCCTGCTGTCCTCATATGTGTGTGTGTGTGTGTGTGTGTGTGTGTGTGTGTGTGTGTGTGTATGTGTATGTGTATGTGTATGTGTATGTGTATGTGTATGTGTATGTGTATGTGTATGTGTATGTGTATATGTACTGGTTGTCTATACCGCCTTCTTAGCCCCTATCATACCTTTACTTTACATGTCTTAGGTGCCGGGAAATCCCAGCAGCCCCATGAAGCAAAACCATCATCCCCATTTTACAGCTAGACATCTGGGGTCCAGTGAGGCCAGCGCCACACTCCAGCCTGCAGTCTATAAAACACAAGAGAGACGATGCAAGCCCAGAGTGCGCAGGCTCCTCTGGCGTCTGAGATTCTTCATTATTGATGTCTAGGGAACATCTGGCCACATATCCAGAGCAACAGACTGTGGGAAGGAGCCCACCCTGTGATTTATTTTCTTTGCAGTTCCCAGGATATTTTTTTCCCCTCTTTTCATAAGGCAGTGTTGTCATATTCCCTCCTGAGGTCATTAGCCCCAGCAGAGGTTAAAAACAGTGTTTGTGTCCATCCGTCTAATTGCACAGAAGCCAGCAAACTCTCATTACCAGCAGCCTAATTATTTTGAAATCCAGCATATTATCCCTTTCAACAATTAGGCGGTGGATAAGCGTTTGCCTCACCTGCCCAGGGAAGGGAGTAACCCTACTGTGAGGTGGAGGGGAGGAGCTGGCCTTCTGGGAAGAAGTGAGCTGAAGAGGTTTGCGGGCACCCTCCCCTCATTGTTCTCTGCCAGGACTTGCAAAGCCAAGGGGTCCACCCTAACAAGCAGGGAGTGTGGGACACAGCCAGTTGGAAAGGACATCATTAGAGAGAGCTGGATCCTAATCGTCACTCTCAGCTTTCTGGGCAAAAAACCAAATATGTACCTGAATTTGGTAAAAAAACAGACAACCCAGAACCTTCTAGGAAGAGCGGCACATCTTGCACAAATCACTCTGCTTGTCCACCTCAAGGGGTGTCCTTGTCTTAACACAGCCACCCTGGCTCCTACATGCTTATTCTTATTAGGCCCTGAAAATGGGTTCTGTGACTTTCCCCACTGAAACACGATCAAAGACTACTCCTCCTAGATAGGGGAAGGCACTTGTGACAGACAACAGAAATAATATCATCTGCATGTAGCTTAGCTTTGTGACATTACAGGAACATGGATGACTCCAGGCTGCTGCATGGCTGAAACACCCACCCCAGAGTGGGCTACACTTATGGAATGTGCATCTGGGAACTGGCCTTGCAGACAGCTCTGAAGATCAGAGTGTCCTTGCCCCAGCAATTGTTAGAGCTTACTTAACCTTTGGGGTGGGGCAGCAGACCTTGTGAATCTTGTAACTTTCAGGAGCTTTCAGGGTCTTGTGAGTTTCATTTACTTCCTGAGCCTTGTATGTTTCCTTCATGCTCTTATGTGCCTCCCTCCTCCCTCTAGGTGGAAATGTTTCAATCTGGAGAAAATAACCATGGGAACAAAGTGACTTTGGACAGGGCTATGCTGAGAAAGGATTTAGAGTGGCACTCTGAAATGAACTGTGGGATTGGGAGATGTAGAGTGAGGGATTGTTTTACTTAAGCTCCTTATTCTATACTAGCAGGCTCGTTTGCAGAGAAAAATCACATGCTGTCCACATGAAGGGACCAGCTTCACTGTCTGTCCCTGTTTGTGTGAGTTTCAATCGTGTAATGTTCGCAGAAGTCATTTTTATGGATGAAGAAACTGAGGCAGAGAGTTTAAGCACCATGTTCAAGATTCTAGATAGTCATTAAATAGCAGAGCTAAGAGGATTCCCTCAGTCTTATCTCAGGACCAGATACTGAATGAGTGAGTTCAGGGCACTCTGCAGGCAGTCTTCTGCCCACCTGCTGAGCTATCTCATGGCTCACTGCTAACAGAGGAGTGCACAGAGACAGTTCTTGCCACCCTTCCCTCAGCAGCTCAGAGTCTGCTCAGCCAACAGCACTAACTTGATCCAGGGTTGTGTGAGCAGACTGCCTCAGCAGGCTGTGCACGGTCACAAGGATATCTGAGGGCTTTGGAAGGAAGGACAACAGCACCAGGATAAACCATAAAGAAGGAGTAGTTGCTAGTCAGGAGAAGAGGTTGGGGTGGGACAAGGCTCACAGACCCAACTCAGATACTCCCACACTTGTCATGGGGCTCAGAGAGGCCCGCCATGAGCTGAAAATGGCTTAAGTTGAAAACGCATGCAACAGTGCTACTCTTGGTGAAGACTAATCTTGACTGTCCCCTTGGTGGGACCTAGAGTCACCCAGGAGACAAGCCTTGGGAAGGAGTGTCTTGATTCAGTTAACTGCCCTGGGAAGACCCACCCTACCTGTGAGCAGCACCGTGTGATTGACTGGGGTCCCAGGAAAAGCACCAGCATTTATGTCTACTTCTTGACTGTGGATGCACCATGACCAGCCAGCTCCTCTATCTCCTTCCTCCGTGACTTTCCTGGCATGATGAAGTCTTTCTTTCTTCCTTGAGTTGACCTCTAGGGTCTACTGACACACTACACACTGTAGAGCGCACACATTAGGGCCGGGTGTTTTCCTCCTGACTGTGCTGTACTCAGCACTCACAGAAGATTGTCCCTAGTCTATGAGGTCCACTTTTTACTGATTACATTATTTTATCAGTTTTGCACAGTGTGACAGTTGGGTTGAGATTCTTGATGGATGATGGCTTGGGAAGAGGGTGTGGCTAGCCTTTGGTTCCCTGCCTTGTTCTGGCCCACCAAGGAGCACCCTCCTTTCAAGGAGGCCAAGGCTCTCATCTCCTAACTCATGACTTGTTGGTAGCTGGGAGCTGTAGTGTAGAAAGAGGCATTTGACATATGGTTGTATGGCAATGCTGTTGAATGAAGGACGGGGCCACTGGGGCAATCGACTATCGTCTCTCACAGGTAAGGTGCATGCTGACATGGATGGCCACACAGAGCCACACAGAAGCTGGTGGCCAAAGAGGACTGTGGCACATGGGGCAGGCTTCCCTGTCTCCCTGTCTCCTTGTCTCTAGGATTGATGTCCAAGATGCAGCAAGGCCTGAGCTGCCCACCACAGGGTGAAAGATTTCCATTGGCCTTCAGGATACCCTTGGGCCTTGCTTTTGCACCTTGTACCCCAGCTGGGTCTTGTGTGACTGCAGGGCCTGGCTTGTAGAGGACCCGGGAAACTGTTCTGCAAAGGTGAGAAGTTCCCCGGCCCAGGTTGTGCTTTCAATAGGAAATGAGACCGTCATGAGGAAGTTGAAGACAGACCTCTGAGCACAGTGTTGGAAAGAGTATATCCATAGAGTGAGCGAATTACCCGCTCCGTGCAGAGACCATCAGCTCCTCAGGCAGGCTCTCACCTCAGGACTCAGCCTCAGGAAATATCTGACACATGCTTTGGAGGCCCTTTACGAAGTCCAGAAACACACACACACACACACACACACACACACACACACACACACACATAACCTGTCTCTACCACCGAGGTTCCTGGGGCTTTGGGTCAGCCTGAGGGGAATTCAAGCTCGCACCATGTCTTCCTGGCCTCCAATGAGACCCCAAGGAAGTACTTTTCTTTCTGTCTCTGTTTACCTACCTGTAAAATGCAGACAAATAGTACCTCATGTTGTGTAAGTGCTACAGAGGGCCTGGGACGGACATGTGTGGCTTTGAAGGCCCCCCCGATCTCGCGTCTGAGAGCCAGGTGTGCCAGGCCACACGTGCTCTGGGGACTCTAAGGAGGGTCTGCGACCCTGATCTGCTTCTCTGATTTTGCTTGTTTGTGGCACTGGCTAGGTCTCCGGGAGGGCCACACAGCTGTGGATTTCCTCTGTTTTACTGTCCCTTAGCCTTGGGAGCTCTGAGGCAGGTGGAGAGACCCACGGGGACCTTTCCCCTGGAGAACTTGTCATGGGTCTGACTCATACATCTGCTCCCATAGCTTGTTCCCTACTGTTCCCCGTCCGCAGCATGGGGGCTGGGGTCCACCTGCTTGCTCACAACATGTTTCACGGGTATGTGGAGACTTAAAAAAAATGTCCTTAGAAAAGAAGAGATATCTGTTTATTTCTAAGTATTTCCCCTTAGTCGGGTGTGGTTGGCATGCCTGTAACTCTAGCATGCAGGAGGTAGAGGCAAAAGTTCTGAGACAGACTTGTCTATGTTAGTGGATTTCCAGCCAGCCTGGGTTACATAGTGGGTTTCAAGCCAGCCTGGGCTACATTGCAAGATTCTATTAAAAAGAGAGCAAGCAAACAAACAAACAAACAAATGTCTCCTCTGCTGGGCTTATTTGAGTGGTATTCCCATGGTGCCTTGCTGTGTTATGTCCTTGCTGCAAGCTGTAGAGGAAGTTGGCCACTCCCTTTTCTGTTATGTCCACACCTCACTTCCCCTCTTCCCCCATTCAAGAAGCAGTAGCTGGTGTCTGGGTGCTGGAGACTTTGAAGCTGGGATTCCAACAGCTGCGCTCAGCACACTTGAATGTGGCCTTGGGGACCAGCATTAGCCTGAGGGCCTGGGCTATGGCACAATGGTTCCATTGAAGGATCAAGCCATCAAAGCGAGCTGGGCAGATGGCACAGTTGGTGAAGCATTTGCTGGGCATGAGTGGGGCTCTGAGATCTGTCCCTAGCACTCATCTGAAAAGGTTGGGTGCTACAGTTCTCTCCATGCCTTTTTTCTCAGTGCCAAGGAGACAGGGCTAAGAGGACACAGGCTTGCTGGCCAGCTAGTCCAACCAGTAAGGACAAGGAGCAGCGAGAGACCCTGTCTCAAAAAACAAGTTGGAGAACTTCGAGGGAGACACCTTCAGTTGACCTCTGACTTCTCTATGCATGGA